>JADRCD010221322.1:43954-54511 GCA_019843815.1 Montemys delectorum
CCAAATCAGCTGTCTAAACCATGAAATATACAAAAAAATTAGTGACAAAGCTTTCTCAGAAACGTTGTTGTTCCTTCCACACTCATTGTCTATGACGGTTTTGAGACATGGAGCAAAAGCACTTCTAGCACGTCTAGTAATATCATTGTTATGTACGGTTATCTTTGTTATTTTCCTAATTATAAACATATTTAATAGTTGTAAAAATATAGATAATGGAGTAATATAGACATTTGCAAGTAAAATTACCTGTGGTTCAATCTCTAGGGGAAAAAAATCACCGTTTACTGATTATTCTGTAACGTACAAATGATTTTATGTGTTCAAATGCATACATTTACTAAAAATTTTAATACTAAAGGAGTCACACCATAAATACTCTGCTATATACTATTTTGAAAAAACAAAAACTAAACGTATTCTATGGAATCTCTAATCCACAGACATATACATCTATTTGTAAGAACGTGATTGATTTGCTATAATTTATTTACTCATTCCTTTGTTAGCAGGCTTTAAGTAGTTTTCAACTTTTCACTATTATTTTTTAAAAATTCAATAATATGCACTCTGTATGTGTTTCTGTACGTTCTAGACAAATACCCTGTTTTAAAACTAGATAATAAAAAATTAGCAATACTGTATTTGTTATGAAAAAAACTGAGAGAAATTGGCATAAGTACCCTGCAACTCTTCATTCTGCTTTCCTAAAGCATCCAAGTGTTGTGTTGGCATGCAGTGTTCCCTGACAACTGAAGCTGATGGTTACAACTTCCCGCCCTTTACAGATGCCTGGTATAACCTGGGCTATGCCAACACCTATAGGTGATACAGTGTCCCCCAGTGCAAGCCTATGCAGTGAGCCTCTCATGATAAACTGGGAGAGGATTACAGACAGGCTGAAAACTGCTTTTCCACAGCAGACAAGGTACCTCAACTTTTCTTTAGTTACTTACACATGTATTTTTCAGTTTTATAGCCCTAATTGTAGAAATGACACATTTCACACACATGCAAGGAAAAATATTTCCTTACTTATGGTCTTAGTAAAATGAAATTGACTAAGAAGTTATTTTGCTCAACAAAAATGCTAAACATTTTTACATTGTATTACTGTTAAGTCATGTAAAGATAAGTGTTTAAATTTATGTTTGCTCATTTGTTGTAAGTGCTAGATGTAAACTTATCCAACTTGAATGCCTCCAGCTATAATAATTATTTTATTAACAGGTCACCAAAGTAAATTCTCACTTAATTGGAGTCTAAGCCCCAACACCATCAAGTTTCAGTTTTTCTATTTGGAATTTTTTTTTCATTTTATTGATATTCTTATGATTTCTTGTGAGTAGACACAGTTCAGTATAATAAATCATGATCTTTCTGGCATTAACAGGATTTAGAATTAACTAAATCTAAAATTCTAAAGTCTGTGCTCTTGTATTTGTAGAAATAAATCTAGTTTAACTTTGTGTTTTCCTTTGAAAACATATCCTGTTGCTGTCAAATTAGATTATGGTTTTATATATTTCATAATTATAAATAGAAAATTGAATTACCATATAGTTATAAATGGATAATTATAAAATGAATAAATCACGAACCAAAGGAAAAAAAGTATCTCACTCTTATTTTTCTATCAGATATATAGATGGCAGTAGAGGAGTAAAAGGGAAAATACTGATTAAAATAATTGGAAATTAGTTATTTTATCATGTCATAAAGGTATCTTTTACTTGCTTTCCTGTTTTATTTAATTTTTTTGTCTGAGTTTTTTAAAACTAAAACATTTAAATATAAAAAAGATGAGAAAACAGTGGTAATAGTAATTATTAAAATAAAAGGGACAATATAATCTTGAATAAAGTTTTAGATACAAAATTCTCAAATAGTTACAAAGTCTAGATACAAAATCAACTCAAGTTTTTATAGTGAACACAGATATCATTAGCTTTCACTGGTAAACAATAAAATATCATTTCTAGACACAATTAACAGTTTTCATTTTAGTTGCAAATAAATGCAAATGACATTTTTAGATTCAAGATGAGTTTAGTCTGTATATGTTGACTGTCTCAAGAATAGAGTTCTGTATTTCATTTTTGAGGACACAACCTTGAAGAAGTAGGAAAAACTAGCCCATCTCTATTTTTGATATCTTCCAGGAAAGAGCTAACAGATTTCTTACAGCAATTAAAGGATTCTCATGGGAAGTCTGTGTCTCGACTGACATTTGATGAAATTGTTTACAAAATTTCTCAAATGATTGAGCCCAAGAAACCTGAGGTAAAACAAACAAATAAAAAACAACAAACTTTAATTCTGTGTTCTCATATCTGTAATAGTTTTACAACATGTTAAAGAATCAAAAATCAATAGCTTAATTATAGGACATCATTGATTAGCACTAAATCCTCAAATTCAACTTGACAAGTGACATGGAAGTGTTTTTGATCAGACTAGAACAAACCTGATCCCTTCCATCTTCTAATGGTTTCCTTGAGGAATTCTGAATGCAAATTTTGTTTAGTTTTGTTTCTAATTTTCTGGAGTGATTTATTTAAAAGTACTCTTTACGAAAAAAAAAATGCAGAATAAAATAGAAAGCAAGAGGGACCACATTGTATGGCACAAGGAGAGAGCTAGACTCAGCAGTTTCCAGGGACAAAACAAAAGCGGTACATTGATGCAGGATATTTGATCACATTGTAAACTCCAAAGATTATGAACTTGGAAAGCCTGTTTCTACCTCTGGTGCGGCTCAGCCTTAGTGCACACCTTTAATCCCTCTGGCTGGAATACAGACATGCCCTTAAGTAGTCACCTTTAATCCCAAACAATGAAGGTAAAGTTAAGTTTATGGAAGGAACACCCCTTCCCCCCCCACCCCACCCCCCGTTTGAAAGTGATGTCTACTTGAGTGGCAGACAAAATGACAAATCAGAGAAAGATTTGACAGAGTGAGTCAGAGATAGCCTACGCCCAACTCTCATGAGAAGAGAGGAAAAGGAAGCCAGTTAAAGGAGCAGTGCAGAGAGAGAGGGGAGAGGAGTCAGTTCACCAAGAGAGTTGTACAGAGACAGGTTGAAGAGAGAACAAGCTAGACACAGGTGAAGGCAAAACGAGCCCAGAGAGTGAGAAGGAGCCAGAAGGTCAGAAGAGATTGACTATGTTCAGAACAGTATGAGGTCAACCGAGCAGAGCAATTCAGCGAGGGGCTGAGAGAGACTCATCCAGAGGCCAGCCAACTCTCTTGTGCGCGTTGGGCCAGAGTGAATCAGTCAGCCTGGAGAGGAGTTTTGAGTCAGAACAGCTGGGTTGACCAGCCAGCTGGAGTTCAGAAAGGGCTAAGAAGGGGTGAACTTATTCAGCAGTGAGTCTCAGGGGCTGAACATTCTAGGCCTAGATTAGACTGTATGGAGGGAGGCTAGAAGCTTCTAGGAAGAGGCCTAGGTTAGCAGACAGAGGAGACAACAATTACATCAGGAGAACAAAGATACTATTACAGTCCACCCAGGGGAGCTCACCTGTGAGGCGAAGGCCTTTGTCTGCCCCTCAGATTCCCATTAAAGCACCCCGAGTCCTTCTTTCCTTTGGAAAAAAAAAAAGTACTCTTCACATAGCTCTAAGAAATAGTTGCCAGCATTTTTCAAGATTTATCATGAGGATTGTTTATCCTTTTGGTAATTTTTGCTACAACCTATTCAGTTCTATAAATTGATACTGTTTTAGGATAATTCTTAAAAATAAATATTATTTTTAGAGTGAAGAAAAGTCTGCTCAAGATGGCAATACTACTTCACCCAGCCACACTGCTTCCCAGCCTAAAACTCCCCAGGACCCCAAGTCAGCACAAGGTTCTGCCACATGGGAAGCAGCCAAAGATGCGGTGAGACAGAACTTGTTAGCTGTGAACACATTGAGATCTGACAGGAAAAGAATAGCCTAAATTTTCTCCTGTCTATTTTTCTCTAGGATAATGAAGAGGAAGAAGAGGAGCCTTGTGTAATCTGTCATGAGAATTTGTCTCCAGAAAGCCTTTCAGCTTTGCCTTGTGCTCACAAATTCCACTCTCAGGTAAACCTTTAAGCTTGTCCTGTTAACAGTTCATCATTATCAGCTAAGCAAGAGTACCACCTTACTTACAAGGTCCATCAGCATCCAGTGCCATTTCACAGTCCCACTGGGTAGAACTGCACTTCACTCTGGGTGCCATACAGAAACATTTAACTTTTCACTGTACACACTCATGGTTGTGCTACTGTTTTTCAGGAGGACAGCCTGGAGAGTTAAATGGTGTACAGTATACAGTTCCCATGAACAGAACTAGGAGAAACATTGATTGACATAGCAGTGAGTGACAAGACTAGCAACAAAGAAGTGCCACTTTACCCCGCCTTGCTGTAAATTCTACAGTGTCTGTTACCCTTCTGTAATAGTGGCCCTTCTCGTTTTAAAGCAGAACACTTCCTTCGTAACCTCTCTCAGCTCTTGTGTTTACGTCTGAAGGTTCAGATCCTGGAGTGCTAATGGTAGAAAAGTCTAAGGCTGGCATATCTCTTGTTTTCTTGATATTTCCGTGTATTACCTGGAGCTGCTGCTGTGTAACTGTTACTCATGTATAATGTATGGCCCAAATCCTCTTGTGATTTGACAAAAGACAAGATCATCTTAGACAAGAAGTGTTACAGTATGTAGTACCTGATGCAAAATCGTGTATTGCCTTCTTCAGTCTGAAGAAGTATGAAAAACAGCCAATCCCGGAGGTCTCCAAAATGACATTTAGCCACGCAGCTTTCCCATTTTGAAATTTTGATGTATGATGATTTTTTAAAAAGAGTGTTTAACAGAACTTATACCCACTTCACAGTGAACAAGTAAATGATTCATTCAGGCTACTCTTTAGAGTTAGTTATTAGGCCTCAAACAGTCCCTGTACATAATCCTGTTAACTGATTTGGCTCTCCATTATTAAAATATCAAAAATTACTGGATTTGGTATCAATAAATAGAGTCAAAAGAAAGCAAATACTTTATAGTTCAAGATTACTGTCATTGTCACCGTAGAAAACAATCAGAAGAGACTTTTCCTTCAGGGAGTTTCAGCTTTAGAACCCTATAAGGATATTGGTAACATTCATATGCTTAGTTGTGATTTTTTTTTAAAATGAATTACAAATGAAAAGAACAAATAAATAAAATCAACAAAAGAGAGACTATAGCAATCTTCCCCAATCCTTGTCAGGAAGAAGACTAGTCGTTTTTAAAATAGGGTGAGACCAAAATTCAAGCCTAAAAAGATACGCTGCAGTTTCCAGTTGTGTTGCTTAGCGTAGCAGATAGCTCAGCTTTCCGACCCACCAGAAGGTGTGATGGTTGGTACCTACAGTGTATAGAGTGGTAGCTGCCTCTGCTAGGCTAAATGTGAAACTCTGACTTGAATCATTTTGCTCCTCAGTGCATTAGACCATGGTTGATGCAACAGGGCACATGCCCCACCTGCAGACTCCATGTTTTGCAACCAGAAGAATTCCATGGCCACCCCAACGGGCAGTTACCCAAGATCTGATACAAGGCAGGTAGCTATACCTAAAGATCAGCTTTAGACACTGGAATTTAGTTCTACTTTTTAATGAGCTAATTGTATGAATAGTATTATGCAGCAATATGTGCCTTGTCTAGCTAATCACACCAGAGCTGAGTCAAAAAGATTGAGGCAGATCTACAGCACATGTAAATTAAAGGGAAGAGACTTAAAGAACATGGATTTTATTGCTTTTTGTAAGATTTTCCATCTGTAAACACAAGGCCTGTAAACATGACTATCAGTATATTTCTTAGAATGTCCTGTCTTTTCAGCCATTTTTCTTCCTTCTTACTCTATTGTCTTACTTTCTTTTAGGTATGATATATTTTAATTTCCTGAAATAAGTTTAGTAGAACAAATAGAAGGGTAGGAAAATCCTATAGACTCTGGTTTACTTTTTAACTTTGAAAGCTTATTGTTAAAATATAGTTATTATAAGTTATACTTCTATCTTCTGAAATGGCCACACTTGATAAAATTATGGACTTTGATCCTGGTGACCATACAATGGCTTATAATAGCTTGATTGTGATTTTTCAGACAGTGCAGATCCAATTTGTCCACCTGTGGTTGCCATGCAATCTCCATAATAATTACACCGCAGAGACTGCAACTAAGACTCGTTTTCCCCACAAGCTAGTTCTTAAAATCACACCACAAGATGCCTATATTCCCAATATTTAGCAAAATAAGTACAGGATGGAGTTAGAATTTGAAATCAAGAGGTAGTAAAAGGGCCAGATATGGAAATTAAGTTGTTCGCTGGGTAGTAATGGAGACTTTACAGTCCTTTGTAAACAACATAGTCTCTGATTCTTAGTCATTTGCGTTTGGAAGAGTTGTGGGGTTTTTGTTGTTTTTTGTTTTGTTTTCTTCTTTAAAGGTGTCTCCTTTTATGTAGTTGTTCTGGGGAAGAGAAGAAGCCATTCAATGTATTGCTGCTGCTTATGACAGAGTTTATATACACTAGACTAGTTATCTATCAAAACTTATTACTGAGAGTTTCAGTTCTTAGACAACAAAACCTATTTTAAAAAACAGTGTAAATGCCTGTAAGTATTGTACATGCCTGTACCTTCAAACGTAAAGTGAACCCTGGGTACCTTGTGAGACATCTGTTCCTTGGTTCATATTCACAATCTCAATTTTATTAATTTTTGGGGGAAAGGTTTTTTGACTCAATACCTATTTTGTCTGTATATTTCAGTGTAAATGTATCTTGAAGTTACTGTGAATCCCTATTTAAAAAGTCAATGCCTGTAATTGTATGCTAAACTTTTTTTTATTTTGAAAACAAACTGAAAAATGTGGAGAAAAATATTTTTAAGATTTTGACATTTGAGTGGGTAAGATGACTTGGCAGTAATGGTGTTTGTTCCAGAGTTTGATGACCTGAGTTCTATCTTTGGGACCTGCATGGTGAAAGGAACAAACCAATAATCCACAAATTTTCCTCTAACCTTCATGTGTACATTGTGGCTTTTGTGTGCATGTGCACACAGTACTCATAGATGCACGAAAGAAAAAGAAAGAAAGAATTTTTAAATATGCCATTTGTCTATATATAAAGTACCAACATTGTGTTTGAATTGCAAAATCTAGAACTTATAGAACATTTAATTGTTATCATATGATGGTTATGTAGCAAGTTACCTTGTAAGATTTTGTTCATGCTTACAGTTTGTTTCTTAGTTCATTTTTATGTGGAAAATAAAAATATTTCTGAATTGAACATCTATTTTTCTATGTATTCATCTTAAATGTGTCAAACAAACTTTAATTTTCTATTTCAAATGTCTACTTCTAAATTCGATCATCAATAGGAGGAGAGGACCTCGGCCTTGTGAAGGTTTTGTGCCCCAGTGTAGGGGAATGCCAGGGCCAATAAGTGGGAGAGGGTGGGGTGGCAGGCATGGGGAGGGGGGAGGCAAAAGGAGTTTGTTCTTGTTGGTTTTGCTTGTTTGTTTGTTTTTTGGAGGGAAACATGGGAAAGGGAAAATTTACATGTAAATGAAGAAAATATCTAAAAAAAAAAAAAAAAGAAAATATATCAATAAAAAAAAGAATGCAAAAAAAAACAAAAAAAAAAAAACAAATGTCTGCTTCTTTTGCGTTGTACTTAAATTTTTCTTCTGTTTTGAGGAAGTCCTAGGAAAATGTCTTCAGTTGTCAGTTATCTTGTGCAGTGTCAAGGATGTCTGGACATCTCAGAATGCAGAGTTTTGAGGACTCGGTGCTTTCCTTATCTGTCTCATTTGTTTTGCAGCTGTGTCTTGTCCAAAGTCATATGGCTGGGCAGTAGATAACAACCTGGTACTGATGGCTCCTGATGCTCTACCAGATGACCTTGACAAGTTCGTGTGCTAGAGTGATAGTAGTGATGACCTGTCATTCTTGGCTTAAGGCAAGGGGCCAGGAGACTGAACATAGTCACTAACATCTAGTGAGAACGTAGAAAGACAGTGCCCCACAAAGTCATGTCTACTTCGACAGATGCTAATAAAATGTTCATTGCCATGCCTTCTTCTGAGGAGTGATTTTACCCTGGTCAGAAACTAGGTAACCACCAGAAAGCTCCTGGCATGGCAGTATTTGCATCAAAAATATTTTGGGAGGCTCAATGAGTGAGAGTGTTCACTGCCCAAGCATGTGAGCCTGAGTTTGAATTCTGATACCCCTATATTAAAATTTGGCCATGCTTCTACCTTTTCTAACTAGAAGGTGGACAGAAGGAGCCTGGGAGCTTACTGAACAGACAGCCTATAAAAAATGGCAAGCTTTAGGTTCAGTGACAGATTTTATCTCAAGGGAATATGGTAGAAAAAGAAAGAACAGACCTAGAGCCACTCTCCGGACTCTGCACCTTTGTATGCACACACAAGATTTTTAAAACAAACTATTGTGCAAGTATCCAGTTTGAACATATGCAGCACTCCTCCTGGAGGATATGCCTTGTGATATTTTTCTTTCTATTTATTTTTCTTGTGTATAACATTTTATAGCTTTTATAAGATACATTCAGATGTGCTTGGTACTTTATTTGATCTACTTTTGACAAGTATATATTACTATGATTTCTTTAACATGCTGAATCTCAAGACTGAAATAAGGGGGAAATAACTTATTTAAGGTGATAGTTAAACATTCTACGAAGTAGCATTCTGAAATTGTAATGTAGGTAGGTCTTCTGTCCTCTAGCTGGAGTTCCTACTAGTATTTTTACTTGCATCTACTTTAGGATGTACTTTATACATAAAAAAAACTGCATCTTAAATAATTCTCTTCAAATTAAACAAGATAAACAGTAAGTTAAGTTTCTACTAGGACTATACTATTGGGTTTATAAAATATAAAGATATGGTAGTTATATCACAGGGTGGAAAGAGTTTGACTTCCCTCTACGATGTGATTAGGATGGTTCCAATTAATAAAAATTATTTTAACTTAAATATTAATACTCCTTTTCACTCTTTAATATTTCCCAGCTTAAGAATTTAATCTAAGTCTATGTTTCCAGAAGGAAAGTTTGGTTTTGAAATTTGTCCTAAATACTATATTAATCATTCAGATGAGAATTCTATTATTTGAGTAATTTCTAGAAATGTGTGATAATTTTTGAAAAAAATGTAATTTCTCATTCGATTATTTTTCTAGAAATAGCAACAAAAACAACTAGCTGGCTAAGAGCTGTTTATTAACCAAACATTTGTTAGTTTTCTCTTCCAAGTAGCAAATTTCACTTGGCTTGTTTCATCTGCTTAAGTTTACTTCTTGATGACCAACTATATTTTAAATGATCTATTCTTGATAATTTGAAGAGACCAAAGAATATAGCCATTATTTCTACATCTAGGATTACAAGACTCCAGCCAGTATCACCTGCTCATGGTCTTGGTTTGATGTATTTGAACTACATGAACTATAGTTATCAGGATACTGCCTTGAAAGGTTGCACAACCAACAATGATATTTAATTAGAGTACAAAATAATAGGTTTTACTATTAGATTTTTATACCTGTATATCATTTTGCTTTGCTTATTATTTTTCCTGCTATGGTAGAAAAATTATTAATCTCCATTTATATCAGTGGTTTCCAACCTTCCTATTTTTGCAACCTGTAGTGACGATTCTGAAGTTTTTATTTCTTAAAAGGAGAGAAACACTATATATACATATATATAAGAGCATGTTTTTACTTTAACCCCAGGTGTGAGGATATGGGGCTACTTCAGACTGTCTGCAGCAGCTATGATTTGCTTCACAGAAGCGTGGTTTTGCAAGCTACAAATAGTTTCTGTAATTGTATGACATCAGAATTCTGGGAACTTTTTAGAAAGTATATAAATGCTAGGACCCTGAGAGTCATGTTTGGTGGTCATTCAGGGGGGTTGGTTTCCATTTGTTCATGCTCAAAGAAGAAAGAAATATGATTGAAATCTCTCTCTCTCTCTCTCTCTCTCTCTCTCTCTCTCTCTCTCTCTGTATGTGTGTGTATGTCTCTGTCTCTGTCTCTGTCTCTGTCTCTGTCTCTCTCTCTCTCTCTCTCTCTCTCTCTCTCTCTCTCTCTCTCTCTCTCTGTATATGTGTGTGTATGTCTCTGTCTCTTCTGTGTCTCTCTCTCCCTGTCTCTCTCTCTTTCTTCTCTTCTATCTAGCAATAGCAGTTGAAGGTGGGGTGGGGTGGCAGAAAGCCATGCAACTTGGGAAGCCAGCCCAAACCAAGAGTGAGGCAAAGACATGTCCAAACTCCAAAAACTTACGGTGAGCAGGACTAAGGAGTGCTTCTTCCCTGTTCTGGGCCTGCATGCCCTGGTGCATGTGGCCTGCGTAACCCTCACCTCTGCAACCCTTGAAGTAATCATGTAGCCTGGTGGCTAAATTACAGATACTTTGTCTTTCCCTGTTCAGACATGTCCTGCTAGCACCTGGAATTCCTCTTCATGCAAATGAAGCATTCCCAGCACCTCAGCAC
>JADRCD010221323.1:0-10846 GCA_019843815.1 Montemys delectorum
ATTTTTCCTGTGTTCCCTGAGGAGGTCTCTCACCCTCTCTGAACCTTGGCCTTGACATCTGTACAATGGACCAGTAATCCCTTTGTTCAAGTGGAGTTGTTTACCTGCTAACTCTCAGGCCTGTCAGCAGAAGGTCTCACACACCTATTCTTTCTTTGGTGTTTGTCTCTCTGCACACCTTAAAGATCTGACGGGGGCTAGGTTAGCACTGAGCACAGGAAGTCTGCCTTTCTCTTTGGAAATCCCAGTATGTGAAAGGGCCAGACCTGACCCCGAGGATGTGCCTGAAACCCAGAAAGCTTCTCCTTGTCTCCACGGCAAACTTGGAAGACGGCAGTGTTTCATTAAGTATTCCAGGCTGGCCTTGAATTCCTTGCCCTCCCATCCCATCTCTCCAGCACTGGGATTTACAGGCCTGTGTCAGCAGACCAGCCCATTTCTTCCTTGATGTAGTCAGACCAGGATCTGACGACAGGCTGTGGCTGAAGTGCAGTGGATCAAACCACTTCTTGTCTCTTGGTCCCAGTTTTCGTCTCTGTGATGGTGAATGGTCCTTGCCCACAGGAGAGATTGTGTGTCAAAGCCGTGGGTACCATCCTGAGCGTGCCACAGGTGTTCACTAGGGTGGTGGCATTCCCAGGAGGCTGAATACTGATCGTCAGAATGTGAAGCCCAGGGCAGGGCTTCCACTGTCTCCTTCCCTGAGCTGAGAGACACAGCTCTGTGTGTCTTCCTCCTGCCCCAGAGAGTGAGGATGAGTACAGTGATGATGACGACATGAGCTGGAAAGTACGCCGAGCCGCGGCCAAGTGCATGGCAGCCCTCATCAGCTCTCGGCCCGACCTCTTAGCCGACTTCCACTGCACTCTGGCACCTGCACTCATCCGCCGCTTCAAGGAGCGGGAGGAGAACGTCAAGGCAGACATCTTTGGGGCTTACATCATATTGCTGCGACATACACGGCCCCCTAAAGGTTGGCTGGAGGCTGTGGAGGAGCCCACCCAGACTGGCAGAAACCTCAATATGCTGCGAGCACAGGTAGGCCGTGTCCTTACCCACTCTCCCTCTTTCTGTTCTTCCTTTCCACCCCCATCTCTTCACTTGCTGAGGGGTGTGGTGTGAGCACCTCTCTGTGCCCAGCCTGAGTGTTCAAATGGAGCTCTGCCTCATCCTTGGTCTGCATGGTGCAGGTTGGGACACGGGCAGCAGCAACACAAGTAGGGCTTGCAGGAGTGAAGAGACCTTCATTTGCTTCACTTTAAAATCAGTTCTTCTGGCTGCTGAGTGGGGAACAAATGGCTTGTGACAGGACAAGAGTCATACCTGGGGACCAACAGGATGACATTGCAACTGTGTCAGGTGACAAGAGATAGTGCCTTCAACTCAGAGAAAGCAGAGGGATTGAAAGGAGTGGTCATTGAGAAGTGGGCTGGATTGAACTGCTGGATCTTGCTGGTAGTAGGTTGCTTGTGTCTGGGATAGGCAGGTATCAGTTGACTTCTTGGCTTCCTGCAGTGGAGGACACTGAGGAGGAAGGGACATCTACATCTTTGTACATTTATGGTTGAAGTCCTCACTGGCTTTAAGTAGTGAGTTTTCTGTTAGTATAATGTAAAAAAAAAAAACAAAAAAAACAAAAAAAAAACACCAGAAGCAGAGTCCCTACTAAGAAAAAAGGCTTAATTAGTTCAGGTTTGAAACACAGCATCCAAAAATCATGGTCCGTGCCCTGGTGTGGCTTGCTGTAGCTGTGTGACATCATTGCAGGTAGCATGAATATACAAAAGAGAGAGCCCATGGTAAGACACGAAGCCAGAATAAGGAGAACTTAAGCCCCCATTTTATAATAAGCCTGTCCAATAGAACCATTTCATCCTTTTTATTGACTTCCTGATAATGCCACCTTTTAAAGGCCCCTCCTCTTCAGAGTTCCACCACCACACTGGGGACCAAGCTTCCAATACGTGAGTCCTTGTGGAACACAAACTTTATGTAGACTGTAGTAGATGCCTAAGTTGAGCCACTTATGTAGGCAGGAAATGTGCAAGCTGGATCAGAGGTACAGATCAGGGTGGTACTCGTGCCACTGGATTCAGATAGTACCTGTCTGGGGAGAGGTAAAGAAAGAAGGGCCATGTGCTGAAGACAGCTAAGCTTCCGCTTTCCCTTCCTAGGTATAGAAGTGACAGCCAGGCTGCTGGGTCACCTTGAGCCAGTTCCTTGTACACATTTATAAGATGGGGGTAGCTGTCAGTCTGTCTGCAGAGTCAGAATCAGATGACTACTGAGCCTGATGGGCACTAAGATGCCCTGTGTGTGTTGGAATCCTCCCTGGGGTGGCTTACAAGCTGGCTCTTCACCTCTCCGCCTGCTCACAGGTGCCCCAAGTGATAAAGGCCCTGCAGCGACAACTTAAAGACCGGAATGTTCGGACCCGCCAGGGCTGCTTCAACCTCTTCACCGAGCTGGCAGGCGTCCTCCCTGGCAGCCTGGCAGAGCACATGGCCGTGTTGGTGTCAGGTACGCTGGGCTTCAGCTGGCTCTCTTCTCTTTGGGCTTCTTCCAGAATACAAACCTCTACCCTATATTGAGCCCTCAATCCCTGAGAGCCCAGCAGTATTCTTGGGCTTGCCCTGTGTGATGATGGCCCATGGTGGTCATGTGTTGTGTCCTCTCTGCCCCTCTGGCCACAGGGAGAACAAGGCTGCTTCTAAGCTTCAGGTGAGCTCAGGCCTTGTTTCTCTCAGCTCTGGTGGCTTCTGGGAGCTTTGGATACTTGGTTTAGTACAGATACATTGGTCACTACAGCCCCAGACTGAGCCAGACTGATGAGCTCCTAACCTTGGTTCCCACCTGCAGGCATTGTCTTTTCGTTGGCTGACTACTCCAGCTCCTCCACCATACGGATGGATGCCCTGGCCTTCCTGCAGGGGCTTCTGGGTACAGAGCCAGCTGAGGCCTTCCACCCACACTTGCCTACCCTCCTACCACCTGTGATGGCCTGTGTGGCTGACCCTTTCTACAAGGTGGCGGCTGAGGCCTTACTGGTGCTCCAGGAGCTGGTGCGGACCCTGTGGCCACTGGACAGGCCTCGGCTGCTGGACCCTGAGCCATACGTTGGAGAGATGTCCACAGCTACCCTGGCACGACTCCGAGCCACTGACCTGGACCAGGAGGTGAAGGAACGGGCCATCTCTTGTGTGGGCCACCTTGTGGGTCACCTTGGTGATCGACTTGGGGATGACCTAGAACCCACACTTATGCTTCTTCTGGATCGCCTACGGAATGAGATCACCCGGTTGCCTGCTGTCAAGGCACTGACACTGGTGGCTGTGTCCCCATTGCGGCTTGACCTGCAGCCCATCCTGGCCGAGGCACTGCCCATCCTGGCTTCATTTCTGCGCAAGAATCAACGGGCCCTGCGGCTGGCCACACTGGCCGCCCTGGATGCTCTGGCTCAGAGTCAGGGCCTTGGCCTGCCTCCGCCTGCTGTGCGGTCTGTGCTAGCTGAGCTGCCTGCTCTGGTCAGCGAGAATGATATGCATGTGGCCCAGTTGGCTGTTGACTTCCTCACCACAGTGACCCAGACGCAGCCCACCTCTCTGGTTGAGGTCAGTGGGCCTGTTCTGGAGGAACTGCTGAAGTTGCTGCACTCACCATTGCTGCCTGCTGGGGTGCTGGCAGCCACAGAAGGCTTCCTGCAGGCACTGGTGGGAACCCGCCCTCCATGTGTGGAATACTCAGAGCTCATTAGCCTGCTCACTGCACCTGTTTATAACCAGGTTGGGGACGGAGGACCTGGCCTGCACAAGCAGGTCTTCCACTCACTGGCCCGGTGTGTAGCTGCCCTCTCAGCCGCCTGTCCCCAGGAGGCGGCAGGCACTGCCAGCCGCCTGGTCTGTGATGCCAAATCACCCCACTCAAGCACGGGGGTCAAAGTGTTGGCATTCCTGTCACTGGCTGAGGTGGGCCAGGTGGCTGGGCCAGGCCCCCAGAGAGAGCTGAAGACCGTGCTTCTGGAAGCCTTGGGGTCTCCCAGTGAGGACGTGAGGGCTGCAGCCGCATATGCCCTGGGCCGTGTGGGTGCTGGCAACCTGCCTGACTTCCTGCCCTTCCTGCTGGCACAAATTGAGGCCCAGCCCCGGCGACAGTACCTGCTGCTGCATGCACTCAGGGAGGCCCTGGAGGCTGCCCAACCTGACAACCTGAAGCCCTATGTTGAGGATGTGTGGGCGCTGCTCTTCCAGCGCTGTGAGAGCCCAGAGGAAGGCACTAGGTGTGTGGTGGCTGAGTGCATCGGGAAGCTAGTGTTTGTGAACCCACCCTACCTCCTGCCTCGATTCCGGAAGCAGCTCGCTGCAGGTAAGAGTACGGTGGCCCAGGTTGGCCGAGCACGAGGCGGGTTACTTGGTCCCCAAGCATCCACAAAACTCACGCAGATCATTGGAGATGAGAGTCACATGTCTGCTAATCAAGGAAAAGGAGCCAGTCAAACGAATGGTACTCCCCAAATGTACAGGCTTCCTCCTAGTGGTCTCGGGGGTAGAGGGGCAAGGTCTTTTTTTTTTTTTTTTTAAATGTATATGGGTGTTTTACCTGCATAGATGTATGTGTACTACATACAGGCAGTGCCCTCAGCGGCCAGAAAAAGGCATCAGATGCCCTGGAACTGGGGTTACAGACAGCTGTGAGCTGCCATGTGAGTACTTGTAAATAAAAGCCTAGGTCCTCTACAAGAGTGGCCAGTGCTTTTAATTGCTTAGCCATCCCTCCAGTTCAAGAGGACAGGGTTTTGATGTGCCTCTATTTCAACCAGATGTCTCACTGAAGGAGACTACATCATAGGTTCAACTGACTTGAATCAAAAGTAACCCAAGAAACTATTGTGTCTCTGTGAAAACATCTCTTGTCTTTATTTCCTTGTGTGTGTGTGTGTGTGTGTGTGTGTGTGTTTGCCATGGCATGCATCTAGAGGTCATAAGACAACTTATGGATATTAGTTCTCTCCTTCTGTCATGTGGATCCCAAGGACTTGAACTCAGGTCAGCAGACTTGGTATTAACTGCTTTTATAGCAAGAACCATCTTGCAAGTCCTTTTCTCCTTAGACAGTATAGATGTAACTACTAATGGTATGTTTATTGTAAATAACATAAAGAAGATCAAAATACATGTATAGGTTCTGTGTAACACCATGCTGTTTTGTGAAAGGGGCCTGGAGTCCTTGGGCTTACTATACAAAGAGATCCCAGATCTTGTCCTCTGAATATACTAAGGGGTAAAAATACAGTGTAAAGTTTCATGGTGGCATTAGGTATGCAGGATTAGAAATATAACTGTAACTAGGAGGCAGAAGGCAGGATTACGTCAAGGTCTGCCTGCTTACAGATATTGAAAGCCTTCCTGTGCAGTTTAGTGAGACTCTAAATAAATAAATCAGGGGCTGGGGCTGGAGCTGGAGCTGTTGCCTGGTGGTTGAATGTTTGCTCATGACACACAAGGCCCTGGGTTCCATTCCTACCATCTCACACAGATAAGAGATGAAATAGCGCTGGGCGTGGTAGTATACACCTTAAGCTCAGCACTCAGGAGGAACTCTGAAGCACAGACCAGCCTGGGCTACATTTGTTGCCTTGAGTTCCAAGGCAACATAGAGAAACCCTGCTTTTAAAAGCATCATCATAGAAGTAAAGCCATATGAATGATGTCATTTTCATAATCTGCTACGGTCATGACTGCTGTGACAAAATACCTGATAGAACAACTTCAGAGAGGACCCTGCTTAGAGGGAGCAGTCAGGCCTGGTGTGAGCAGTAATGGCAGCAGGAACCTGCGGAGTGGCTAGTTCACGCCTTGGTGGATCAGGACGCAGTTTAGGCTGGAATCAAAGGCAAACGTAACCATCAAGGCTCACCTTCCGCAGCCTGCTTCTGTCTTCTGGGCCCCAGTCCCAAAGATGCACACCAGTTTCCAAGTTGGGCGCCTGTGACCATGTCCTGGCATGACCCCTCCATCCTTAGGGGTGAGCCCTCCCTTTCTCCAGCGTCTTTAAAGTCAGTAACAGGTGAAATGAAGTGAAGTCCTTCATGACATCATGCTTGGGGACCTGAGTTCTGGGGGAATCCCATTGGCCTCCAGCATGCCCAAAGCTCCCCTGGCCTCTTCTCTGTGGCCTTAAACATGATCTTGACCGTCCTGAGCCCCTCTTTCCTGGGTAAAATGTAGACCAATAGTCCTTCATAGTTTTGTTTGTTTTTGAGACAGGTACTCACTCTGTAGCCCAGGCTGACTTCAAACTCCTGAAGATATTCCTGGGACCTTGGTATGACAGGTTTACACTACCACACCAGCTTCATTATTTTAATTAACATTTTGTTATTATGTGAGTTTGAATGGAGAGGATGTCTGATAATGCAGTGTGGACCCAGTCTGAGGGCAGGACTTTCTCCGGGGTCCCAGTGTTCTGTTCGGACCTGCTGAGACCCAGCCACTTACCCTTCTAGCAGCAGGAGGAAGAACTGGGCCGACTCAAGGCTGCCATGGGGAGTAGTCACATGGACTTCCTGGGAAGGGGTTGTTTCATAAGTAGAGAGAGGGTGTACTGTGTTTTGCTGGGTCTACAGGTGGTCCCCTGCCCCATACTATCGCCTCTTGTCTTACAGGTCAGCCATACACCCGGAGCACAGTTATCACTGCAGTCAAGTTCCTCATTTCAGACCAGCCACACTCCATCGACCCTCTCCTGAAGAGCTTCATTGGTAGGTGCAACTAGTACCTCTCACCCTGGGTCTGGAGCATGGCTAGGACACCTTACAAATTAATCAAGGAAGTCAGACTCAAAAGCACCTCTCTGTGATGGGCAGCAGGGTCAGACTCTTGAGTGAGGAGATATACCTTCAAACCCCTGTGTCACCACCAAAGCTCTGGTGGGCTTCACGTGCCCCTCATTGATGAATTTTGCTTCCTTGTCTGTCAAATGGTTATGAGACATTTTTGGAGAACGTTCTCTTGGAAACAGCTAATAGGGTGGAAATGCTCTTTAAAGCTCCAAGCTCTGAGGGTGAAAAACAAGCTGGCAAGCACCCACTTGACTAAGTCTGAGGGGGCCTTGGCCGGAGGAGCCTTCATGGGGTAGGGAGGCTGGAGTTCCCAGCCCTTGGCTTTGAATACTGACTTAGAAGCATGGGCAGGCCATTTCAATCTCAACTATAAAATGGGGTGCTGACACATGCAAAAGCACTGTGCCGGACCAAAGAGCAGTGAATTGGAAACTGTATCCTTGTCGCAGTCTGGACTGGCCTGGATAGCCATAGGCAGATTTCTAGCCTTGATGAGTTGCTGTAGTTGCATGTCCAGGGGTCCAACAGTGGTGTCTTGGTTTTACTTCATAGTTTAGTTTTCTTGTTCTTTTTTTTTTTTTTTAGTTGGTGTGTGTGTGCGTGTGTGCATGTGTGTGCATGTGTGTGCATATGTGTGCGTGCGCGTGTGTGTGCATGTGTGTGCATGTGTGTGTGCATGTGTGTGTGCATGTGTGTGCATGTGTGTGCGTGTGCGTGTGTGTGCATGTGTGTGTTCGTGCGTGTGCGTGCGTGTGTGTGCGTGTGTGCATGTGCATGCGTGCGTGTATGCGTGCGTGTGTGTGTGCATGTGTGTGCGCGTGCATGTGTGCGTGCGTGTGTGTGAGATTTGTTTTACATGCATCAGTGTTTCACTTGAGCATGTTTGTGCACATGCGTTCCTGGTGTCTATAGAGATCAGAAGAAGACATGGGATCCCCTGACTGGAACTATGGATAATTATGAGCTACCACATGGGTGCTGGGAACCAAACTTGGATCCTCTGCAAGAGCAGTCCATGCTCTTAACTGCTGACCCATCTCTTCAGCCCCCAAAGCTGGTTTGTTTTTAGAGACAGAATCTATATAGCCCAGACTGGACTCAAACTCACTCTATATAGCTGAGGATGACCTTGAACTCCTGATCCTACCTTCATTTCCCAAGTACTGGGATTACAGGCATGGACCACCATCACCTTTAGCATGTTTGATCCTCAGTTCTGAGCTCCCTAAGATGGATGCCATGAGATGCCCTTTGATAAAACTCATCAGTTAATTCTTATAGCCCCAGCCTGGTAAAGGACACTGGTCCCATTTTACAAATGAGGAAACTGAGTCCCAAGAGAGGGTTCAGACTTGTCCTGTCCCTAGGTTGTGTCCTCACAGAAGCAGGACTCTAAGAGCCAGCATACACTGTGGGAAGGGCCCTAGGTCCCAGTGCTGTCGAGTCCTGATCTGCTGGAAGACTGTCATTCTTCCCAGTGCTGCGGACTAGGTGTCACATGACAGTAGCACACCCTTGGGTGCTGATGGTCACTCTGGTCATGTGGTCGCGATGGAGACTCAAGTTTCTGTGTCTTATTTTTCTAGATGAGAACACTCCTCAGTGGTAGCATATATGCTCAGCATGTGTGAGACACTGGGTTCCATCCTCAGCACTATTCCAAATTCCCAAATTAAACCTTTCAAAAAGGCCTACTCAGAGGACCCAAGTCCAGTTGGCGCTTCAGACCTGGTCCTGTGGGCGGCCTTCACTTGTTATCCTGCACTCAGGAGGCTAAGGCAGGAAGATCGCAGAACTGGTGCTATTCAGTGAGGACCTGTCTCAGAATAGAGCAGTCTTCTGTGCCAGCTCTCAGCCCTGTGCTCCACAGCTGCTGTCATGTCTTACTCCTGAAAGGCCTGTGGGAGGTCAAGGCTGCCAGAACCTGAAGTTAGTGAGAAGCTAGGCATTCTTATGTGGACTGTAAAGGGAATTGTGTCTGACTTAAGGTAGGACGTGTCTGCCCTTCATTCTGCATAACTCACAGTGCCCAGGTCATCAGGTACAGTGATGGAGGTGGCTTCGTGTCCTGCTTCTATGTCCTTCTTTGTCTTGTCACTCTGCAGCAGAGTTCATGGAAAGCCTGCAGGACCCAGACCTGAATGTGCGCCGGGCCACACTCACCTTCTTCAACTCAGCTGTGCACAACAAACCATCACTGGTCCGGGACCTGTTGGATGACATCCTACCCCTCCTCTACCAGGAGACCAAGATCCGCCGGGACCTCATCCGAGAGGTATGAGGCAGCATGGACACCTAGCATGGCCTAGCCCTTGTTCAGCCTTCTATGCCTTACCAACAAGGCTCATTGAAGACGAAGAGTGAAGCCCACACAGACACCAGGGCCACGTGGCCCTAGTCATGTCATGCCTCTCCACTCCCCAGCTGGGGCCCGGATTGGGCAACTCAGTGCCCCCTTAGCTTCAGTTTTCCCTGGAGCTAAGTGAGGAGAATCGCCATTCCTGTACCACAAGGATGTGCCCTAAGGACAAGCACTTGGGGCAGCTCTGGTGCTTAGTGGCTCATGTTCAGCATGAGCATCCTAGTCCCCAAATGTGATGTCCCCTGTGACAGACCCTATTTAAAATGCAGGCACCCTACAAATACTATCTGGAACTGCCTTCAGGCATATGAAAGAATGCTTCTTGGACATAAGTGCACTCTGTATTTATTAGACTTGGGTCTCTCCCCCGGGACATCTCTTTGAATATGGAAACATTCTAAAATCCACAATCCAAACAAACTGAACCTCCTAAACCTCAGGTCTTAGGCATGTGGAACTGGAGTACAGTGTCGGCAACTGTTGTCACTTAGCCAGAGTCTCAAGTCCCGGGACTCATAGCTACACCATACTTGGCTTCTGCCACCAAGTCGCTCAGCCTGGCCTCTAGGAGAGTCAGGTTGGAGAGAGCTGAAGGGGCAGAGGGGGTTGAGATTGTCAGCCAAGTCACCCTACAGCACCTCATGGAGGTCTGAGGAGGAAGCAATGCTCTTGAGAGGGGTTGGAAAAGTTTTCTAAAAGAAGGATATCTGAAGGTTTTTTTTGTTTTTATTTTTTCCTTTTGAGACAGGGTTTCTCTATGTAGTCTGGGCTATCTTGGAACTCACTATTTAGACTAGGCTGGCCCTCAAACTCACAGGGGTTTATCCTCTTGCCTCTGCCTCTTGAGTGCCGGGATCAAAGGTGTGAGCTACTATACCTGGTATCAGATATAGTTCTGGAGGCCAAAAGTCTAATATCTGTCCCCCTGAGCTGAAATCAGGGTATTCATAGGGCGCTGTACTGCCTCTTGTAGTTCCCATGGCCACCAACATTATTTGGCAGGTGGTGTCATTACATGAAGCTCTGCCTACCCACAAGACACTATTTTTAATCTGTGTAATCTCTTCCGTTGGGTTTTAAGGCTCAAACTTTACTGTTAGAAGCCAGATCTCATGGTTAAAAGCGGCAGAGGACTTGATTTTTTGAGTATGGGTCTGTGACTTACCAGCTGTGTGTCCTTGAGCATGTCAGTTTACCTCTCTGAGCCTTAGTGAGATGTTGAGTAGAATGTAATAGCACTTTATTCCTAAGGTTTTCATTTTTTCTTGAGACAGAATCTTGTGTAATCTATGTTAAGAGTGATTCTGACCTGCTTCCACCTCCTGAGCGCTGCCATCACATGCCATCATGATGTTTATTCAGTGCCAGAGATCAAACCTTGGTCTTTGTGTGTGCTAGGCAAGCACTCTACCCTCTAAGCCATATGCTTAGACCTTCCCAAGGTGTCTTTAGTACTCAAGTAAGTTGTTGTCTGTCAGGCAAAAGTTGTAGCTCGGTTACAGAACATGTGCTCAGTGTGCATGAGGTCCTAACACACACACACACACACACACACACACACACACACACACACACTCAGTTACAGAAGATGTGCTCAGTGTGAATGAGGTCCTAACACACACACACACACACACACACACACACAC
>JADRCD010221323.1:12154-26666 GCA_019843815.1 Montemys delectorum
CTGTGTAGCCCTGGCTGTCCTGGAACTCACTCTGTAGATCAGGCTGGCCTTGAACTCAGAAATCCACCTGCCTCTGCCTCCCAAGTGCTGGAATTAAAGGTGTGTGCCACCACTGCGAGGCTGAGGCTAGTTCTTATGTTGTTGTTGTTTTGGTTTTTGTTTTTGTTTTTTCTAGACAGGGTTTCTCTATATTAACAGAGCCCTGGCTATCCTGGACTCGCTTTGTAGATCAGGGCAGTCTCGAACTGAACTCACAGAAATCTGCCTGCCTCTACTTCCCGAGTGCTGGGATTAAAGATGGAAGAGGCATGTTCATTTTCTCGTTCACTTTTGTGGGCACTGAGATCCTCTGAGACCTGAACTAACCCTTTCCAGCAGCAGTACCACCTCCAGTGACTTAGCCACCTCCTGCTGAAGGTTCCATCACCCCTCAGCATTGCTGTCCTGGGGATCAAGCTTCCAGCACACAGGCTTTTGTGATACACACTCAAGTTGTATTTCAACTGCAGCATGTTTAAGCCAGTGTCGGTGAGAGCTGAGGAGCTGCTCTGTTCCTTCCCAGGCCTGTGCCAGAGGCTTGTGAACATGTGAACTGCCACTCCCTGTGCCTTTTGTTATCCAGCTTTCCTCCCACAACTAAGAGTAACTGCCCAGATTCAGGTTCAGCATCATGGTGCACATCTATAACAGGAAACTTAGACCCAGAGAGGTGGGAGCCTTGGGCAGGCCCTGGAGGGACTTGGTTGTCGGTTTGTGGGGTGCAAGCCGGAGCTTCCATTGGGTCTGCTGCTCTGTCTGGGTGCTATTTCACCATGAGTTCCATTTGCTTCCTTGGGCAGATGCTGACCTTCATCATGCTGGCCCGGCTGGCCACTCTTTGTCCTGCACCTGTCCTGCAGAGGGTGGACCGGCTCATTGAGCCACTCAGAGCCACCTGTACTGCTAAGGTAAGCCCCGCCCCACTCTCCCCTGCCTGGACCCTGGAGTAGTACCTGTTAGCTTTAGTCATCACTCACTGTACCATGTGCATTGCAGGGGGTTGGCTGGCTGTTGCCCCGTTCTACACAGCTTCTCAGGCTGTGAGATTCCTTCATTAAATACTTCCTGGGTGCTGGCCTGGGAGAAGGACCCAGGGTATAATGCTCCACATGCTAGCTTCCCCACTCAGTCTATGCAGATCCCAGCTGGGAGCTGGGCCTGGCTCCTAGGATTGATTGATTGATTGGCTGGCTGCTCCAGGGCAGAGCAAGAGTGCAAGGTCTTGAGGGAGATCTGGGTGAATACATCATGGAAAGTTGCAATGTTGGCCTGGCACACTGGGGGTCCTAGTGGGGGACCTGGTGAATGAGAGAGAGAGAGAGAGAGAGAGAGAGAGAGAGAGTGTGTGTGTGTGTGTGTGTGTGTGTGTGTGTGTGTGGTGTACCTGGAACTCACGATATAGACCAGTCTGTTCTAGAACTGACATCTGACTGCCTCTGCCTATTAAAGCTGTGCCCCACTATTGCTAAACTGGGTTCATTGGTTCAGTTTGGCTGAGTGACCATGAGCTGCAGGGATCTGCCTGTGTCTACACCCACAAACTTCCACATCCAGCTCTTATGTGGGATCTGAGCTTGGGTTTGTACAGCAAGTACTTCACCAACTGAACCATCTCCTTAGTCCCCTGTTGGAGTTTTAAGATTTACTCGGAGAACCAAGAATTTCAGTCTTCAGGTGAGACTCAGAATAGTGGTTTTGTTATCCTTTTTTCAGAAGAAAGGAAAAAAAACTATGTTCTCTCAGGTTGGCATCAAATTCCTGATCTCAAATGATTGCTTCCTCCTGTCTTGCCTTTCATGTAGCTGGGACTTCAGGCTTGTGCCTTGAGGCACATATTGTTAGTTGTTCATTCTCTTTGTGTGTATGTTGGGGATATTGGGGGGGGAGGAGACAAAACACAGATGCTCCCGTAGCCCAGACTGGTCTTAAACTCAGGATATCTAACTCAGGACTTTGTGCATGCCAGGTGAAATATTCTACAAAATGAGCGACGTACCCAGCCCCAAAGTTGTGATCTTTAAATAGCAGCACATTAGTAGAAAAAAATGAAATCTGATATGAATCAGGTTGAAATTAGGCCTTTATTAAACTGAAACCTAGGTTTAAAATGGGTAACATGGGCTCAGTAAGGACACTGTCTCCCTCTGCAGGTCAAGGCTGGTTCTGTGAAGCAGGAGCTGGAGAAGCAGGATGAGCTGAAGCGCTCAGCAATGCGGGCAGTGGCTGCCCTGCTCACCAACCCTGAGGTGCGCAAGAGCCCCAGTGTGGCTGACTTTTCTGCCCAGATCCGATCCAACCCAGAACTCACCACCCTCTTCGAGAGCATCCAAAAGGACACAGCCTCTGGCCCCAGCATGGACTCCATGGAACTCAGCTAGCTGTCCCCAATACAAGCCTCCCTTCTTATCCCAATAGGCCTTGGCCTATCCTATCCTTGTCAGCCTCAGTGCCTTTGCTAGGGCCCCCTGCTCACAGCCCCAGAGCCAAAGCCAGGCCCACCAACTCAGGACATTCATTCACGTGGGTGATGTCCCACCACCTTTACACTGCACCCCTCGGGTTGACTCTGGACTCCAAATGTCAATTAGCACCCTGAGCCTAGCCATGGGTAGGGCTACATAGAGTCTATGCAAACTCTAGATCTGGGCACAAGAGAACCAATTTATATTTAATGCCTCATTGATTAGCAGAGTAAGAACTGTTTACAGGGAAGATAGTATGGATCATTGGCCAGGCATAGGTCCACTGTTTGAAACATCCCTAACCTCATCACCCAGGTGTGTAACAGTTGGTTTGTGCTCTTCCTGTGTGTAGCTGTTAGTACTGAAAACTTAAATATAAATGACAGACCAGGGCTTCGATTTTTTTTTCTCTCAAGACAGTTTCTGTGTGTAGCCTTGGCTGTCCTGGAACTCTCTCTGTAGACCAGGCTGGCCTCAAACTCAGAAATCTGCCTGCCTCTGCCTCCCAAGTGCTGGGATTAAAGGCGTGTACCACCACTGCCCAGCGGGCTTCAATTTTTAAGACATTTCTTTTTATAGCCACAGATGGTCCAAACTCAGGTCCACCTGCCTGGGATTAAAGCCAGCTGAGGCCAGCTGAGTTAATAAAGAACATATACAAAGCTCTCCTCACATGATTATCAAGATTAATTCAGTCCTGGAACTACCAAAGCCAATGGCATAGACCTCCTATCCTAGTTGCTAGGCTGTGGCTGGATTACACTCAGGTCATAGCAACTTTAAGATCATATCTAAAAGCAACAGGGCAGGACAGCTCAGTGAGGTTCTTCTGAGTCTTGGCCTTCCTAGTAGCAACAACTGTTTCTAACTCCTATCCTAAAGGATCCAGTGTCCTCAGGGCAGACATACATGCAGACAAAAAACCAAAGTTTAAATAGCTCAGTTGTAGAACACTCGACTACCATACACCACTTTAGGGTAAAATCCCACTGCTACAGCAAGATAAAACCTTATTTCTACAAGAAAAGCCTAAATTTTAAAAAAGGCTGGGGTGTCTTTTCAGTCCAGTCATCTAAGCGTCACCTGCAACAATACACTCCTCTGAACTTCATTACTGTTTCAATACTGGCCTGTGATAAAGCGACACTGCCCTTGTAGCATCTCATGTGGCACAGAAATACTACCAGTCTCATATGAAGTTGTCAGTCCTGAGTGAGGCCAAGCAGGCCAGTTCCATGAAACTAAAAGCTTCCCCAAAAAAGTGCCTTAGGATAGCCCATGCTAGCAGCTGGGACAGGGTGAGAGCCTGGCCCCCAGACTCCTAATATGTACCTACACTGTAGAGGGCCAAGCCCTTTCCCCTCTTCTACAAACCACCTGCACCAAGACTAGTACAGATTCTGAGCCCTGCTGCCTCCCACTGGGGAAGAAGTGTCAGCAAAAACAATCTCCAGTTAGCAAAATGATAGAAAATACCAAGATGGCAGTTTTTGTGATTTTTATTTAAACACAAAACATGCACACAAGCCATCTATTCATTTTCTTCACTGCGTAGCCTGGCGTTGGGATTGGTGACTCTGATGGCCAGCTGTGCTGCTCTTTCTACAATGGCTTTTCGGTTCTTAGAGGACACATTGTGAGCAATCTCAGCACAGTAAGATCTGAAAGAAAAGCAAACCAGGAAAAGTCATCAGGAAAATGGTTTAATGAGCACTAAAGGCTCAAATCCCAAGGACCCAGGGACCAACACTTCTGCAATAGTTTATGGTAGTGATTAGGCATTAATCCACAAGGGGAAGCTGTGCCCACTGCACGCTCACACTGACTGAGGAACCCAGAGTTCTTCCACAGGAGCCAAAGGCTTCCACCAGTGCAGCCACTGTAAGGCACACAGTTCAAGCAGAGTGAACAACATTGCCATGTTCCCTCAAAATGCTGAGAAACTGTCCCAATGCACACTGCCAGGATGGAGAGGACTGTGAGGCCATAGACAGGGAGCTGAGGAAAAACCCCTACAGAAGCAGGATGGCAGAGCTACGGAAGCATACAAACGGCAAATTCCAAATCCAGACAGACCCTCACCTGACAGATTGCATCACTTTCTAACCCAAAGCCCATGTTCTTGGCCACATGCACCTATAGCTGTAACTGGCACTCTTACCATTCACAAGTCCTGTGCAGCCACATCCCACCCCAGGACTCTTTTTTTTGGGGGGGGGGGAGATCAAGACAGGGTTTATCTGCATAGCTCTGGCTGTCCTGGAACTCACTCTGTAGACTAGGCTGGCCTTGAACTCAGAAATCCACCTGTCTCTGCCTCCCAAGTGCTGGGATTAAAGGCGCGAGCCACCACCGCCCGCCCCGCCCCAGGACTCTTAGGACCCCAGGATTACTTAGGTACTACCACCACCAATGCTTTTTCTTTAACTACCTTTCAATTTGCCCAGCTCCTCAGTTACACAGGGAAAATGACTAGTGAGCAGTGCACCTGCAGGGTTTGACAATGCCAAGCAGCTCTCCTGGGGCAGCACCAACAGCACTGCCACACGGACTGCTGCTCCTGCACACATACATTCCTGCATTCACCTTCTAAAAGATCTTACAGCCCTTCAGTCAAGGCTTGGTTAAATGGACAACATAATCTCCCCATGCTGACTCCCTCCATCTACATCACAACCACCCCAGAAAACAGATTCCTATAAACCCGAACATATACCCTCTGCCACCCTCATGCATCACTATGCAGTTCTAGTTTACTTGGGAAAAATAAACCGTTCCTACCACACCCCCATGTCCACTGTCAAGAGTATTTCCTGGGAGGCTTGGTTTTGCATCTGAGATCACCAAGGGTTATAACTTGCTCAAAGTACCCAGAACACCCCACAACCTTCTCTCTACAGCTGTGCCTGGGACTTTTTTCTCTACCTCAGCCTCAAAAGACCTGAGCTGCTCTGCAAATCCACCAGTCAGAGCAGAACCAAGCACAGCTTAGGTCCCAGGTTAGACACAGCCCCCTGCAGTCTCATGACACTATACAGTGTTCCAGACAGGACCATTAAGGACACTCAACACCCACTGTATAAATTGAAGACGCCCCTCTTCTCCAGTCTCAGGTTTCAAACCTTCAGAATGCAAATGGCCCATCTCAACCAGGGGAACATTTCACCTTTCCTCATAAGCATGTGCCTACTGCAGTGTTCCCAGAGTCTACAGGAGGCGGGCACACTCCCAACCAGGGGCCCAACTTACTTGTTACACATCAGCAGCACTTCCAGCTCCTTGACATTGTGGACCAGGAACTTCCGGAAGCCACTAGGCAGCATGTGCTTGGTTTTCTTGTTACTCCCGTAACCAATGTTGGGCATCAGGATCTGGCCCTTGAATCTTCTCCGCACCCTGTTGTCAATGCCCCTGGGTTTCCGCCAGTTTCGCTAAAGACACAGGCAAATTAGTCCTTGTGAAAACTGGCAGCTCTTCCTTGGTGGTGGTGGAGGGCGCAGAATTCAAGGGGTCATGTCATTTAGGAGGAACTCTTGGGTAATGTAAATTTGTAACTTCCTACTTTTATATACTTTATTACAGGAAAAAAAAAACAAAAAAACAAAAAACCTCCCAAAACCCCTTTCACGCTGGGCTGTGGTGACACACGCCTTTAATCCCAGCACTTGAAAGGCAGAGGCAGACTTCTGAGTTTGAGGCCACCCTGGTCTACAGGGTGAGAGTTCCAGGACAGCCAGGGCTACACAGAGAAACCCTGTCTCAGAAAAATAAACAAACACTGTGGTTCACTGAGGAATCTCCCACCTGACCAGATTCTGCTCACAGGGGTCGAGATTAGAGGGACTGTACACAGTACTAATGTGCCTGCACTGTTTTTAGTACAAGAGATTTCTGCCCCATAAGACACATACCAAAGGCTGAGAGTGTGCTCAGTTACCAAAAACGATTTGGACTGGAATTTCATCATCTTCCATTGCAATTAAGTTTCAAAAAAGGGACAGGGAGGAGGGATCAGTTAACTGCTGGGTGTGCATGCCCATTCAGCCAACTGATGATCTCTTAGCAGTTGAGAGCACTGGCCGAATTTCCAGAGGTCCTAAGTTCAATTCCATGCATGCATGTGCCTGGTGTGCAGACAAAGACCTTTAAAACACAGGGTCAGGGTGCATAGATGGCTCCAAGTGCTTGCTGCCAGTCAGACCTGGACCCACAAGACGGGAAGGAGAGAATCTACTCCTTAAAGTCCCCTGCCCTTGGCACATATAAATATAAAAGAGAAAGTGTCATTTTAAAAATGACCTTTTATTCAACCAACTGCCGAGATAGGTGATGGGTGATACCAGAAATGTGTGTTCAGATCTTAACCCCCATCCCAGGACCACATACCTTAATTTTCACATATCGGTCTGACTGGTGCCTGATGAACTTCTTGGTCCTCTTTTTGACGATCTTGGGCTTCACCAGAGGTCGGAGGGCAGCCATGATGCCTTTATAAAAGTCAGACTCAGGTTAGTTAAAAAAACAAAACAAAACAAAGCTGGGAGGTGGGGCTGTGTCTCTCAGGCCTTCAGTGATGTCGCAGAGTGTCTTCCAATCACCAGCTACCGAGCAAACTGGGAATGGAATGGGTACCTCTGCTAGACTTGTTCTCCCTCTTGCTTCCGAAGCTGGCAGAATACTAGCCACTCTCCAGACGCGATCCCAAGAGGTCAGTGGGTCATCTCACCCACATCTAAGAACGGCAACTGACCTACATAACCCGAACCAGGGCTTTCTAGAGGAGGAGCAGCAGCAAATCCCACTCCACTTTTAGTGCTGCGCCCTTAAATACGCAAAACCACTATGTACTTCTAACACGCCACCACACTGCCCGTCCCCCCCGGATCGTCGCAGGGCACCAACCAAAGGGTGCCTTCTCTGTTCCCTCCACAGACAACCTGCTCTGCCGGTGAGTACTCAACCAGTTCATGCTCAGAAAGCATTTCGGCTCATTGGCGAGCGGCGGCAGCTTTCTGACTCAGGGTTTCGTATCGGCCACAAAAAAGGGGCTGCTAATAAGCTAACTAGAAAGCGGCGGCTGCCGTCCGAAACCCAAGGGCCGCATGGCAGCAAAGCCGCCCGGGCCGATGCCTGGCCCCGGGCAGACTCCGTAGCAGCGCCAGTGGCCGGGCCCGTGCGCGCTCGCCACTACCACGCCAGCGCGGAGGCCGACGCCGAGACATCCCCACCCGGAGCCTGGGTCGCGCCGAACCCGCTGGCGGCGGATGGCCGCCGATGCAGACTCACCGCAAAACAGATGGCAGCCACCTCGTAGGCAGCGCCGAGGAAGAAGGAAGAGGCGGCGGCGCGCAAGGTATGATGGGACGGGGTCTTAGGTCCTGGCAGAGAAAAGGTAGTCACTTCCGGCTCTGGGTCCTCTAAAGAAAACTAAGATGTGCCTGAGAAATAATGCTGAAAAAAAAAAAAAAAACCCTAATGTACTAGTGTTCTGTGGTAGACATTAACATCTTTGAATTAATTGAAATGTATTTTTTTCTTGGGACTACTTAAGAGCTTTGGGATTCTTTCTGAGCTAAGACCTGGGTGGCATTTATTTCCGCCCTAAGTGGAAGCCCAATAGCTTTTTAAATTGTCCGTTCCCGAGTGTGCCTCCTTGTGGCTAGGAGGTAGCAAAACAGGGACTCTTTGAAGGATCCTTAGGGGCTTAGTTGAGCAAATGTCCAAAACTTCAGAATATACAAATGCGCAAACCCCTGTATTTTGAAGCGCTACTGAGCCTTCTCGCGTCTTCTGTATGTCTAAATCCTCTCTACTTATTACCTAGAGCAATGTATTAATAAGTGATAGGTTAATAATATTGCTAAGAAAATAGTCTATTGGCTGGGCGTGGTGGTGCATGACTTTTAATCACAGCACTCGGGAAGCAGAGGCAGGCCGAGTTTAGTCTATTTTGCTTACCTTTTGTTTTTCAGATCATTGCGAAAACTCTAATTTTAGGGGGAAATAAAACCAAACCAGAAGCCGGGCGGTGCTAGCGCACGCCTTTAATCCCAACACTTGGGAGGCAGAGGCAGGTGGATTTCTGAGTTCCAGGCCAGCCTGATCTACAAAGTGAGTTCCAGGACAGCCAGGGCTATACAGAGAAACTCTGTCTCGAAAAACAAAAAAACAAAAAAACGAAAAAAAAAACAAACCAAAAAACAAATAAACCAAATCAGAGCTGGAAGGGTGGCTTGGTGGAGCACTGTCGTTCTTGCAGAGGACTGGCATTTAGTTCCCAGGAAGCACATGGTGCCTCACAACCTTTGTAACACTAGCCCTAGGGGATCAGATGCCCTTTTCTGGAGGCACTACATGCATGTGGTACATACTCATACGTGCAGGCAAAACACTCAAGCACATAGAATAATTCTCATTTTTTTAAGATTATTTATTTTATGTAAGTACACTGTAGCTGCCTTTAGACACACCAGAAGAGGGCATCGGATCCCATTACAGATGGTTGTGAGCCACCATGTGGTTAGGAATTGAACTCAGGACCTCTGGAAGAACAATCAGTGCTCTAAACCACTGAGCCATCTCTCCAAACCTACCCCCACCCCACCCTCACCCTCCCATTTGTTTGTTTGTTTGTTTGTTTGTTTTAAAGACAGGGTTTCTCTGTGTAACCTTGGCTGTCATGGAATGCACTCTGTAGACCAGGCTGGCCTCAAACTTGGAGATCTGCCTGTCTCTGCCCCCCAAGTGCTGGGATTAAAGGTGTGCATCACCACTGCCCAGCAGAATAAATTAAAAAATTTAAAACTTTGATTCTACAAATTCAAACACAACAGATGCCACTGGTGATCTTGACAGTGGCTCCGGGAGGTGGAGCAAATGCTGAATTGGGTATGCTGCCTCAACCATTGTGCTTGCTGTAAAGGGTGAATAGAGACCCAGATAAGTACAGTGTCTTGTCTGGGATGGCTGGTTAGCAAACAGCAGGGCAGGACTGTCGCTTTCCTGTGTCTGTGGATTGCCCACCCTTCCCAAATGCTGCTTGGCCTACAGGCTATGTGAAGACCCATGGGACATGGAAGTGTGTGACTAATGGCACCTTACAGAGTACATTACATAAAGAGAAAGGCAAGTAGGTGGATCATACGAAAGGCCCATGAACTAGAGGGTTGGCTCTGATTTCTGAAGACTCACAGGGGTTGGGAGCCTCAGTCTAAGGGCCTCTCCAGCTGAAGACATGCTACCTCATTTAACAGAGGACACTCTTACTGTTTCGTCCCTGTAGGCATTAATGTCCCAGGATGGGAGGTGGGAGGTGTCCTGGGGGGGGAATTTCTCTTACATACTCACACCTTCAAGTTTTATACCCCGTAAGCAGGAAATTACATGAACTAGGCTACATGTCAGCTCTAACCTGATTTATTTCAGAAGGGAAAAGGTTATGACAGAGAAGAAAACACAGCGTGTGTGTGTGTGTGTGTGTGTGTGTGTGTGTGTGTGTGTGTACACACCCACGCCCCACTGGACACAGTGGCATCAGGGGACACATCCCCAGACCTTCCCTGGGAGTGTTTCTTTTGTATAGCTCTTTGGTATCTCATGTCTGCACTTGTGGGCTTCTGGCTGCATTGTCTTCTGGCCCACCATCCTTCAGGCCACTCTAGTTGATGGAGTACACCTTGTTTGAGTCATAAAAGGCTTGGGTCATGTAAGCAAAGTTTTTCATGGGCCACCAGCCCTTAGAGTGGTAGATGGCAGGGTAAACAGGGGGCTTGTATTTTACACAGCTGAAGATCGCCTGGCTCTCGTCCTTAGCCACCGTGGGCAGGTAGATCCTCAGCTTGTCCAGAAGGTGACCAGGCCAGAAGTAATTGGGGTGGGTGCCTGAAGGACCACTTAGCCTCTTCGACTTCAGCTTCCTGGAAAAGAAAAAGATATAGGGAAGGTTGCTGTGGCAGAGAGACCAGGCCCAGGGCTCCTTCTCAGCAGAGAACATAAGCCATGACCACGCTGTCCAGTGTGAAAAGCACTAAACACTTCCAGTCTCCTCTCTAGTAAGGACCTGGCGATCTAGAGATCAAGATCATACAGTGAATGAGTGGCTAAGTGCTTAGGCACTGTTTTTTTTTTCTTCTTCTTCTTCTTCTTCTTTTTTTTTTCCGAGACAGTGTTTCTCTGTATAGCCCTGGCTATCCCGGAACTCACTTTGTAGACCAGGCTGGCCTCGAACTCAGAAATCCGCCTGTCTCTGCTTCCCAAGTGCTGGGATTAAAGGCGTGTGCCACCACTGCCCGGCTAGGCTCTGCTTCTTAAACCCACACTTAGGTGTGTGACATCCTAGCTCTGAAGTAGTGGCTCTCAACCTTCCTAATGCTGCGACCCTTTAACTCTTTAACACAGTTCATGTTGTGGTGACCCCCTAACCATAAAATTATTTTTGTTCCTACTTTATAACTGTAATTTTGCTACTGTTATGAATTGTTTGTAAATATCTATTTTCCAATGATCTAAGGTGACTCCTGTGAAAAGGATATTCAACTCCCAAAGGGGTCATGCCCCACAGGTTGAGAATCACTGCTCTAGCCGGGCAGTGGTGGTGATGCCTTTAATCCCAGCACTTGGCATCAACTAACAGATTTCTGAGTTCAAGGCCAGCCTGATCTATAGAGTGAGTTCCTGGAGAAGGGCTATGGAGAGAAACCATGCCTTGAAAAACCAAAGAGAGAGAGAGAGAGAGAGAGAGAGAGAGAGAGAGAGAGAGAGAGAGAGAGAGAATCACTGCTCTAGAAGACTTGCTCCCCGCCCCCCCCCCCCCCACTTCACCTGGTCTTTTTGGTGCTGAAGATAGAATTCAGAGCCTCACATGCTCTAAGCTAATATCTAGCTGCTAAGCTACAGCCCAGCCCCACCCGGAAGCATTTGGATATTGGGTCTTGAATCTAGCTTCTGGGGCCAGCCTCACTTAGTTGTGCTTCAGATGTAGGACTGACTGTGCGTCAGTGTCCACTCCTATAAACCGTAGGTCTAGAGTGACTCAGACTTGTCGGTGACAATGGAGATGAGTACACTCATGGGAGGCAGTCTCTTCTGCTGCCCCTTAGGCCCTGGGCACGGAGCCCCACAACAATGCCAGGATTTCGTTCAATGTACACAGGTCTCAGAGCTGCCTCTGAGTAGAGGGGAGGACAGCCCTCCCATCCTCATCCCCGCCCTTCTAGCAGACACGCATTACCACTACAAACCCAGTAAATTCCTGGAAATCGGCAAAGTGCATTTTCTTCATTTTCTTTGATGTTTTCCTACCAGGGAATAGAGAGAGGCATTGTTAGGAAAGAGAAACTCCAGGAGCCGGGCAGTGGTGGCACAGCCTCCAATCCCAGCACTTGGGAGGCAGAGGCAGATGGATCTCTTGTGAATTGGAGGCCAACCTGGTCTACAGAGTGAGTTCCAGGGCAGCCAGATATACACAGAGAAACCCTGTCTCAAAACAAACAAACAAACAAACAAACAAACCAAACAAAAATAGAAACATGAGGAAAAGCTGGCTTTGGGGAGGTGCAGGCCATTGAGAGATCCATTTCTGAGTCTCAGAGCAGAGCTCTGAATGTTTTTCTTTTGTGGAGGCCCTAGCTGTGTCTCCATACAGCAAGACACACCTCTGGCTGGTAGGGTGAGGGAAACCCTGACCTGGGTTCCCTTCGTTCATGGGATGGAGGCCTCCAAAATAGATGTGTTCAGCAACTGGTCGATGCTGAGCCTGACTCCCATTTCCCATGCCAGAGGCCAAGCTCTGTGGGACAAAGCATGATAAGGACTCACCCTCTATACCTTGGCCTGCCTGGCAGTCTTCCCCAACTGATCACTGGATTCCTTTCTAAGTCAGCCCACATCTGGCCTCAGAATCCTGGGTTGTTTCTTCTGATCCAAAGGATTGAATTGTGAGTCTTGTCCACTCTCTTCCCCTAGCACCTGGCCTCAGGATCATTTACAATTTAGTCCCTAGAGGTGAGAGAGAGCTACTGTCCCTCTTTTAGCTAGGGGACCTCTCTTTTTCTTTTACAGATGTAACTGATCAAACACAAGGGAAAAAAATCTCTTTCCTGGGCACCTGGCCATGCACAGGGTCCAGTCCAACTCTCTCTGGTCAGTTTTCCAGCAGTGACCCCAGACCTGCAGTAGTGAGCTGCCTGCTCCTTCACCAGTGTGTTCCTTCTCTTCTTTGTACCCCACAGGCTTATGTGTTCTACAACTTGGTCCTCAAACCCACTTCCTGGGCTCATGGTTTAGTAATTGGTACCAGCCAGCCACAGACTAGAAGGCATATTTCAGAGGCCCCCTAGGCTACCACTTGGCTGGGTCATACTCGGCACTTTCCAAGCCACAACTGCTATGGGCCTAGACTGGTCCTGTACTCAAAAACATCAGGACCAGTGAAAGGAAAAGCAACAGCCACACTGGCGGTGCTGTGGACAACCTGTGGCCCTTGTCACACCCTCTCGGTATGTATCAGGAGTGCTGTGTCCACTTTATACATGAAACTGCTGAGGTTCAGAATGCAGTAACTTGCCTCTTGACCAGACGACATCCACTGTGCTGCCCCAGGCATTCTGCCATACCACACCACCCGACCCCCTGCAGGGATGCCATCTCATCCTCCCCTCGGCAGTCACTACTGATGCTACTCTCAGTAGTTGCCTCCTGATTGGCCCACATCCAGTGGGAATGGAGCGGGGAATTGACTTTGGGTCACTTCAAAGGAGGATAGTCTAATAGTTATGGCAACAAATAACTATTGTTGGGGAATGAGTGTGCCTGCCACAGGATGGTGGCACAGGGAAGGAATTAGTCCCTATCCTTTGCAGAGTTCCTCAACTTCTGATACGAGGGTAAGATAACACCCCCTTTTGGCTCCTTCCCACGGGCCTTATGATTATGTAAGCCTGTGGTCAGGAGGGGAGCAGTGTGAACCTAAGATATGCACTTAAGGTGACATTTTGGATTGGCCAGCCAGAAGTGACTAGGTAGGGACCTAGATACTGGAGTAACATGACACTACATGCATGCCGACGTCCCAGCCCCAGCAACTGAAGGGGCAACTTGAGACTCAGCTTGTCTCTCTTCTTTTCCCCATGCTTGTGGAGGTTCCTGAATCCAGCCAGGCTGTGGACAATCCTCTGGTCTATATAATAGCCTCCAGGCTGCCGGATCGGGCGGACTTCTTCTTTCAGAGTAATGATCTTGTCTCCTGGATACAGTAGTGCTGTGGGCAGCAAGGGAGACAGCCAAAGTTACCTACTCTAGGGTCGTGTGGAAACTATTGAAAAAAAATTCACACTTCTGTTTAAAACATTATTTTTTCCTGAGCTATCAAGATGGCTTGGCAGGTAGAGTGGCAAAGTGCATATGTGGGGGCTAGAGTCTAACTTTGTGGAGTCTGCCCTCTCTACATGTATGTGGATTCTGAGTATTGAACTTAAGTCATCAGGCTTGGCAGCAAGTACCTTTATCCACTGAACCATCTCATTCCAAACTCTGTAAATATATGTTGGTTGGTTGGTTGGTTGGTTGGTTGGTTGGTTGGTTGGTTTGATTATTGTCTCTCTCTCTGAGAGAGAGAGAGAGAGAGAGAGAGAGAGAGAGAGAGAGAGACAGAGACAGAGAGACAGAGACAGAGAGAACACCCCCATACCCCCATACACATGTGGAGGCTAGAGGACATCTTGTAGGAGCTGGTTTTCTCTTTCCACTACATGAGTCCTGGGGATTGAACTTGGATGATTAAGCTTGGCAGCAAGGGCCTTTGTCTGCTGAGCTATCTTGCCAGCCCAGCTTCTTATTTTTAGTTGGTAGTAGGTTCTTTGAAAATTGCAAACTATAATAGGATATAAAGTTCCCCCGAACTCTCCCACAGTTCCTCATAATGCAACATGGCGTACAGCTGCAGCTCAGTGTCACAAAAGGACTTTAGATGACCCTGATCACCAGGGGACAGGGGAGGGAGACCAGTTTGGGGA
>JADRCD010221323.1:26676-39948 GCA_019843815.1 Montemys delectorum
ACCAGTTTGGGGACCTTGGATGACCCTGATCACCAGGGGACAGGGGACAGGGGACAAGGGAGGGAGACCAGTTTGGGACAGCAAAATAGGATGGAGCTGCCTCGCAAGCTTAGGTTGGAGGTGGGAAGATTCAACTAGACTTCACTAGGATAATTAGTATGTGTGCCTGCATGAATGTGTGTGTGTGTGTGTGTGTGTATGTGTGTATACGCATGCCAAGTCCAGACATCATACTTGATAAACAAGAGTTTCCCATGGAGCACCACTCCTAGCCCTTAGAGCTACTTTGATGGGGGGGGGGGGCTTGCTTCAACTATTTTGATGGTGGTTTTTTCATTGTTTTGAGTTTGTCTCATGGATGTGGAGGAGATATGCATGTGGGGTGGATATATATGTAGGTGGATACATGTGTGTGAAGGCAGAGCTCCAGAACCTGGATCTCCCAGATCTCACCTAAGGAGCCCATGTATCTCAGAGTCTGTGTCCTAGGAAGCCCACCTAGCAGCCAGGTGGTCTGCCTTTCTTCCTCCTCTTTCCCAGTGTTTCCACCAAAGACCACGATGGCTTGGCTAGGTGCATGTATAGGGTAGCCAGTATCAGGGTCAACTCCACATTAGCCAAGGCTCTCCCTTAAAACAAGCCCTACCTCTCATGAGGATATCTTCAGTCAGCGGGAGACCGTAGGCTTCACAGAGTTCCCAGCACTGCAGGTAGACGAGGAAGTCATCCCTGCGGGTCATATTGAGCAGTTCCTCCATCTCTCCAGAAATGGTGGATGGCAGGCAGTGATTGTCAAACTCTTTTGTCCCAGATCGAACCAGCCGGCAGCTCTCAATGTATTGGATGGAGGGGAGAGAGAGCTGCAGAGAGAACAGAAGATGCTCCATTTTGTGTCTTTGTGACATTCGTTTTGGCTAGAAGGCAGCATGGCACCTTCTCTACCTCCTCAGAGGCCTCCATGAAGAATAATGTGTGCATAGTGGGGCTTCAGTTCAGGTTCCAAGGCTAACAGCTTCGAGGAGCAGCATAGAGGTCAAGGTTACCCCCTTAGGGGCTCTGAGCACCTGGCTCATGAATCCTCAGAACACACTCACACTGGGTACTCTGTAATGTGTAATGGCTATAAAAAGGCACAGTAGCAATAAGTGCCCCAGAGATGTCCTGTTGAAAAATGATATTTGAGTCTTTTGGCTGCAGGGGGACTCTAAATCAGGGATAGCCATTTGTGTGTAATCCTGAGCAGAAGCCACATTGCCAGTGCAGAGATCCAGTGTCATCACTGCCTGTTAAGGGTTTTGTTTTTTTATTTTGGTTGTTTTGTTATTTGGTTTGTTTGTGTATGTTGGTTGTGTTGTCTTTGTTTGTTTGTTTGTTTGTTTGTTTTTGAGACAGACTCTCACTGTGTAGCTCTAATGGCTTAATGGTCTGGAGCTAACTATATAGACCAGGCTGGTTTCAAATTCACAAAGATCTATCTGCCTCTGCATCCCAAGCACTGGGATTAAAGGTGTGTACCTCATTTGTGGTTTTTGAGACAGGGTCTTTCTATGTAGCCCAGGTTGGTCTCAAACTCATAATCCTTTTTTTCTTGTTTTTTGTTTTGTTTTGTTTTTTAGTTTGTTTAGTTTTTAAAATTTTTATGTATTCATTATTGCTCTCTTCAGACACCAAAAGAAGGCATCAGACCCCACTGCATGGTTGTGAGCTATCATGTGGTTGCTGGGAATTGAACTCAGGACTTCTGGAAGAGCAGTCAATGCTCTTAACCGCTGAGCCATCTCTCCAACCCTCAAACTCATAATCCTTTTTTTTTGTGTTTGTGTGTGTGTGTGTGTGTGTGTGTGTGTGTGTTTTGTTTTTTCGGGTTTTGTTGTTGTTGTTGTTGTTTGTTTTTGTTTTTTTGAGACAGGGTTTCTCTGTATAGTCCTGGCTGTCCTGGAACTCACTCTATAGGCCAGGCTAGCCTCGAACTCAGAAATCCGCCTGCCTCTGCCTCCCAAGTGCTGGGATTGAAGGCGTGCGCCACCACTGCCTGGCTTGCATTTTGTTTTTTCGAGACAGGGTTTCTCTGTGTCACCCTGGCTGTCATTATCCCTTTAACTGGATGTCCTGAGTGATGGGAATATAGAGGTGTTTCAGCACACCTAGCTGACTGTACAGATGACAAGCAAGGGCTGAGGGAGGTGAGACCTTTCTGAAGATCCCTCAGCTAGCAGGTGTCAGTGCCAAGTCCTAACCCCTGGCTTGCCCAGCCCCCAAGCCTGTGCTAGAGAGGTACCTTGTTCTGCCTCCGCCTCTCTCGGTACCGTCTGCCCACATCCTCCATGTCTTCCTCTGACATGGGCCGCCCCTCCATCTTTGTATCAACCTCAGGCACCTTCAGCAGGTCCATCTTGAAAGGCTGTGTCGATGAAATAGCCTGCTGCTTTTTAGGGCTATGCTTCAGGAAAGTTCTCTTTGTAGACAATTTGTAATCTAGAGTGGGAGGGAAAGATGAAACCAGGCTGTAGGACTCCACCTGGTGTCAGTGGGAAAATGCCAGCATGCTCTTCTGTTCCCTTTCCCACATGTCCAGCCAGTATCCGTCCGAGGGGCATAGTGAGTTTGTCTCCTCCATCGCTATGAAGCCCCACATCTGTACATCCCTCATACCTTTCCTGCACCATTTCCCTCCTCTGCTACCATGTTCCCACCAAGCGGCAAACAGAACTTTTTTTTTTTTTAGTTTTTCGAGACAGGGTTTCTCTGTGTAGCCCTGGCTGTCCTGGAACTCACTCTGTAGACCAGGCTGGCCTCGAACTCAGAAATCCGCCTGCCTCTGCCTCCCAAGTGCTGGGACTAAAGGCGTGCACCACCACCGCCCGGCTCAGAACTCTTATAAAATGGCAGCTGGGAATGGTGGAGCACACCTTTAATCCTAGCACTCTGGAGGCAGAGGCAGGCAGATCTCTGTGAGTTCTGGGACAGACAGGGCTGTTACACAGAGAAACCCTGTCTTGAGAAACAAAAACAAACAAAAAATGTAAACAAGGTCAGCTCAACACCGTTCCTGACTTCCCAGGGAACATACACTGCAAACAGACTCCTTTCCCTAGACCACAAGCACCGGTGGGAATCTACTTCAGCTGTTATCCCACTAGTCACCCCTCATCCATGCCATCCTCATCTACTGTATCCCAAAAGTCTTTGGCAGTTCCACCTGCCTTGGGTACCCTTTCCAGACACTGGCAGTGCACCAGTCACTGAAGGGTCAGCTCAGGGGCTTTGTCTGACTACCATCCCAGCACTCCAGCCAGTTGACTCCAAGGCAACCATCTCTGTGCACAAGCACCTTATCATGTGTAAGCTGATGAAGGCCAGGCTTGGGCTAGTCCACAGCAATCTCCCAGTTCCTATAAGTGGGCCTATTTGGAAGATCCTGCCAAATGGGGACCAATGAAAGGATTCTGACACCTTGCCATGGTTCTGGTGGCAGCCTCATGCTGAGGTGAAACCTTGGCCTCACCTCCTCCTGAGACTCCAGACAAGAAGCTCATGCTGCCAGCCCACATGGTGCTCCTCTCCTCTGAGTCCAGGGACCCGGATGCTTGCTCCTTTAGACAAACCCAGAGATTCCCCAAGTCCACCCGTCTTACCAGCTGCCACCCTCCAGGGTGGCATCTGAGGATGCTGAAATAACTGCTGCCTGACTTCAAATCAAGATAAGAAGAACAATGCTCTAGTGTCTCCAGCCAGCTGTGAGATCACAGCAGCTCTGGGAATTCACAAGATGATGGGAAGAGCAGAGGGGAAAAGTGCAATCTACAAGGTGCTGACCCTGGGCCATAGGAACTTCAAGGGTGCTAGGTTTCCTCGGTTCTGATGTGTCAGAGACCCTCATGGGAGTGGGCTGGGCCTGGGTGCCAGTGTGTCTGCAGGACAACCACAGACAGGAAGTCTGACATCTGGAGCTGGGGAATGCACACCATGCAGGAGCTACCTAAGTCACCATACCTGACTCTAGAAACCCAGCTTGGCACCCCTGCAAGAAAACCCCTTCACTGTTTCCTGGCAACTTTTATTTCATCTCAAAGGACAGAGAATCCCACCCTTCGCTAAAATGTGTCTGAAGTTAATTTCCTGCCAGCCTGGTGGCTAGGGGCAGAGCAAGACCTATTCATTCCTCTTAAAGAAATAATGACGTTGCTCTATTTGAATGGGAGCTGGGATGGGGATTGTTGCAGCTGTTTGCTTTTTTTTCTCCCTATAACAATAATAAATTTTAAAAATAAAAGACAAAGTCTGAGGGGGTGTAGCTCAGTTGGTGGGATGCTTGCCTAATCCACAGAACCCAGAGTTCAATGTCAGCACTACCCAAAACTCGGCATGGCAGCATACACCTGTAATCCCAGCACTCGGGAGACAGAGGCAGGTGGAGCTCTGAGAGTTTGAGGCAGGCCTGATCTACACAGTGAGTTCCAGGACAGCCAGAGCTATGTAGAGAGGCCCTGTCTCAAACAACCAAAAGCAAGATTCAGGCTTATGCAGTAAATTCATAGCTCACATATTAAGAGAGTCCTTTCTAGTTTGCCTCTTCTTACTGTGTTTGGACAGATGTAGCCCGACAAGCACATGAGGGCAAACATAATGTAGGCTGTGTATAACCTACACAGCTGTTCATAGCATTCCTTATAATGTCCATGATGACAGAAAGCCCAAAACAGCTAACTCCCAATGTGTTCAGTTTCCGAGCAAGAGATCTCAGTTAGCCTTCCACCCCTCTTCTCTCTCTGATAAACTCTCCTGTATCCCACGCTAACCTCAAACTCTCTACACAGCCAAGGATGTCCCATCTCCATCCCGACTGCTAGAATTGTAGCTGTGCAATGGGAAGCCTAGTTTATGCAGCGCTGGGAATAGAATCCAGGGCTTCCAACATGCCAGACTAGCACTCTGCCGACTTCTCTACATGCCCAGCCCTCAGTTTTGTTTTAAATCAATAGTTTATGACCCTCTAAGGACAGGGGCCCGGACTTCATCTTTGAATAGACAAAAGAGCAGCTGGGCCTTTGGGAAAATATCCATTTCCTCATTGGTCTCTGTGGCTGGAAACTCCAGAGCTTGGCAAACTTATAGCAAGCCAGAGAAAGGGGAGCCATGTGAGGATGGAGTGCTGGAGAAAGCCAGGCTGGCTCCCAGGGCAGGGGTTGGGGGGACACGCACACTCCTTGGCAGAAGGTATGGTGCTTTTCTGCTGGGCCAGCGACCACTGCTTGTAGGTACTGGCCAGGGCCTCTGTGGTGATGGCGTTCTGCTTCCCAAGAGAACCAAGGTAAATGATGATGTCCTCCAGCTCCTGGCTCTTCAGAGGAACTCCGATCTGAGGAGGCACAAGAAGTGACTGAGGCCTGCCTCCTCCTTACCAGCAGGCTCAGCAAGCATGCTCAACTCTTTAACTCCATACTACATAGTGCAGGGCCCTTGTCAGGCCCCTGATGCATTCTGGAATTTATCACACCTGGCTTTTTGCATAGGCAGCTCCCTCTTTCTGCCCCAAAAACTATCCCTCCTGAAAAACTCAGGCCAGATAAGCCTCTATCTTTACACAGTCTCTTTCAGTTGATTAACATTCTAGCTAGGAAGAAAGTCATACATCCATTGTTACTACACACGAGGAACAAGTATGCCCTCTCCACTAAAGTATTAGAAATCCATACATTTTTTAAAAAGGATATGATGGCTATTCTTGGTTGTCAATTTGACTACATCTGGAATTAACTAAAGCCCAAGTGGCTGGTTATACCTGCTGAGAGATTTTTCTTTAACTTGGGCCACACCTTCTGCTGGAAGCCTACCTACATGAAGGACTGGCAGGAGGAAGCATTTGCTCTTTCCCTGCCTGCCTTCACTCTCACTGGCAAATCCATTCCTTCACTGACATTAAAGCCTACTTCTTCTTTGGGATTTCAACATATACTGAAGACCAGCTGAGCCATCTAGACTGACCAACTATTGCATTGTTGGACCTTCCATCAGGATATGACCACTGTTGGATTAGTTGGACTATAACCTGTAAGCTGCTCTAATAAATAACGAACATATATAATACATACATACATACATGCATATACATATACACATGCATACATATATACATATACATATGTGCATACATACATATACATATGTACATACATACATACATACACTTTTCTATCAGTTCTGTTTCTCTAGAGAACCCTGATTAATACAAAGGACAATGGACAATTTTGAAGGTATGCAGTACTTACCCAGAAACATTGAATGTTCATAAAGAAAAGTTTGAGCCGGGCGGTGGTGGTGCACGCCTTTAATCCCAGCACTTGGGAGGCAGAGGCAGGCAGATTTCTGAGTTTGAGGCCAGCCTGGTCTACAGAGTGAGTTCCAGGCCAGCTTGGGCTACACAGAGAAACCCTGTCTCAAAAAACCAAAAGCCAAAACAAAAGAAAACAAAACAAAACAAGAAAGTATGCACAGTTTATCTTGGGTGTGTATATGAATGTTTTGCTTGCATGTGTATCTATGCAGCATGTGCATGCAGTGCACTTGGAAGCCAGAATAGGACATCAGGTCCTCTGCAGGTGGAGTTAGAGGTGATTGGTAGTGCCCATGTGGGTGGCTCAGAACTGAACCTGGGTCCTCTGTAAGAGCAGCCAGTCTCATAACCCCTGAGCTAGCTATCTCTCCAGGTCAGCCTGGTGCAGAGGTTGTTTTAAGGCTGTGATCTGACTGTGGGTTGTGCCATGTTTCCTAGTGTGGTTCTGCAATCTGAGTCCTGCCCCTCAGGACTGCAGAGCCTGGGGAGGGAGGAAGGACCATACATACCCTAAGCCCCACTGAGAAACTCATACTTACGGCCTTCAGAGCCATGAGAAACTCCTCCCTGGAGATGCGCTGGTTCTCACCCCGCTCCCCCTTGCTAAATATCTCTAGGATCTTGATCTTTCGACTACGCAGGAAGGCATACATGTCAGCCAGGACAGGTGGCTTAGGCAGTCGCAGCTGGGGTGCAGTTAGGCGGACATGTTTGAGAGGTCTGCCCTAGAAGAGGCAAGAGTGGACCAGATGAGGAGGACCGCTTAAAATATGCATATCCCTAGCCCTCTTGTTAAAGTTCAATCTCACTTCAAAGCCTAAAGATGTTCTGGAGGGCAGGCTGCACTATATATATGGCCCTGTTCTCAATGTGGCCATACTGAATAAATCTCATTTCTTTTTTTGTTCTTATTAGGAGACTTTAATTGGCTTATCGAGGGTGGGTGATTCTCAGTGTACAAACCATGGTTCCAAGGTAGGTAACGCCATCACAGGCGGCCTGCCTCCCCTCCCTAACCTGATAGTCTTGATCTCCAAGTTAGCCCACAAGCACTGGTTTATCCCCTGTCCACTCCAGCAGACAGGTGTCTGTCATCCAGACAGACTGCTGGTGTGGCCCAGCTCGGGTGCTTTTAAAGCACATAGTCTCTGACTTTCCCCCTGCTGCCGAGATGGGCTCTTTCCATTCCCACGGTGCAGCCAGTACTCAGCGGCTCATTCTGATCTGGTGCAGTAACAAGACCAAGGCCAAGGGTGTGATAGCACTTCCTCTCCATTCTGGAAGGCTCACTTTGTGGGCAGCTAGCCTTCTTATTGTGAGTACTCTTATGCAGCCTCTAGATCCCCGAGGGAGGCATTGAAGCCTCTGAGCAACAGCCATTTGAACAAGTTTGGAAGGCGGCCTGCTTTCCTGCCCCGGCCAAGTCACAGGCTTGTCCTCTGTATTGCACTGCAGTCTCTTGATATGGAGACAAAGTCTCTCAGCTAGATGCCAGAGTCACAGACACAGCTGTATAGAATGATAATCATTTGGGTTTTTTTTTTTTAAGTCACTCTGGAGTATTTGTTATGCAGCAATAGACCACTCATACACCTTCCTTTGGGGACTCAGTTTTGCTCCTCTGTAAAATGGGGCAAACCACTTTGTCATGTCTCTAATCCAAGGAAACAACATGACAACAACACTCCTGAAACCTTCAGCACCTTCTGGCCATTAGCACTTCTCACCTTGGGTCTCCTGATTGAGATTAAGGTACGTTTTGGGGATTTTTGCTCCTGGCGAATCATGGACAGAACCTTGACCTCTGACGATGACATGCTGGGCTTATTGTCCAGCCATTTCTTGACATCACCAAATGTCTCCAGCTGCCTCCGAAGCTTTGCCCTCTGACTCAGCCAGACCTTCTTGTCCACTGGTGGCTCTTGGGTGTCTATAGTATCCAGAACTTTGAAGCTAGGCATGAGTGGAAGGGGAGCTTGAGGAGGCATTGTGGGCTGGGCTGGCACTTGGTCCTTTGCGCCGGGCACAATGATGATCCGCCGGCGGCTCTTTGGCAGACGGAAGTCTTTCTGCTTCAGTCGCCTGAAGCAATGGGCCGTGACCAGCTCAGGTTTGAAGACGGGAGCCTTGCTAGTGGTTTCATCGACATCATCATCTATGGAGGTGAAAGACTGGTAGGACCCTTGGGAGAAGAGGGTTACAGGGTGAGTTCGTTTTTTTGGAAGAGAACTAAGAAGAATCAGGGAAGGGGCTGTTGTAGGAACTAGTTGTGTATCAGGGTGCCTGGTCCCTGGCCTGGTGTATCACTGTGTCACGGCGGTGAGGAAAACCGTATAAGCTAACATACCCTGCACACATCAACAGAAGACGTGAAGCGAAGGGCTTTCCACAGTCTGATTCCTATTACATTCTGCATGTGCTCCAAAGAATCTACAGCATCCCATCTGACCGTCCTAGGTATCACAGCACCCTCTGGTGGGAGCAAAGGCTCTGAGCCAGAGAGCTTGGGTCCAAATGCTGGTCTGCCCTTGTAGAAAGTATTCCATCTCAATCCGATCGGGGGCTTCTACCCTGCCTTTGCTTATTCTGTTCCCAGATAAAAGAAACACAACCTTTATATTTATAATGCCTCGATCAGCACTAGAACTGGGCAGATAGCCTCCCCATGGTATTAGAATCCACTTTCCCTTCAGTAACCCCAAGTCATAATTTGCCATGTTCCATCTGGGCAGCTCTTAACCCCAACTGGCTAGCCCTCATGGCTATGTTTTTTATGATTCACCTACCCCATGGCAGCTTCCTCCCCTCTCCTCCCTCTCTCTCTCTCTCTCTCTCTCTCTCTCTCTCTCTCTCTCCCCCCGTCCCCCCATGGTTCTCTGACACTATGCCCAGGAACCCCAAGCCTTGCCTGTGTCTCTTCTATCCAGCTATTGACTGTCAGCATCTTTATTTAACCAATAGTTTTAAATTAAGGAGCAAGGTCATGTTGTAGATTTGGATTCTCTTATCTCTTGGAGCAACCAGGCCTTGGGGGGCAGTATTACATTACATTGCATTGCATTACATTGCATTACGTTACATTACATTACATTGGACATTACATAGGGCATTACAATACATAGCAAAAGAATAAACCTCAACACTGCTTCCTGCTTAGCCTGTGTTTCAGTTTCTTCCATAAGATGGGGACAATATCTACCTAATTTGTCAGGTGATGGAGGTATTAGAGGTGGTTTGTAGTCAGTACACTGTTACATATGTATCTACATACACACATACATATACACATCTACATTCACTACATATAAGTTCTCTTCACAGTGCTAAGACTTGAACCCAAGGTTTCGTGCTTGCTGGAGAAGTACTGTGCCACTGAACTATGTTCCTCAGGCTGCATGCGCTCACACACATGCACGCGCGCGCGCGCGCGCGCGCGCGAGAGAGAGAGAGAGAGAGAGAGAGAGAGAGAGAGAGAGAGAGAGAGGAGAGAGAGAGAATTGGATGTTTCCTCTTTCCAGTTTGGCTAACTTGTAAACAAACCCATCTTTTTTCTTACTGGGTTCTTTCTTAACTTGCTTTGGAATACCAGGGTGCTCAGGCAGCAGGTTACTGACCTGAATACCTGGTGAGAAAATCTACTTACTCATCATGAAGCCTTTCCCCTGGCAGCTGCAGTCCTCAGGACAATTATCTATTCCCACACAGACTTATTGGCAATCCAATTTCTCCTTGCAGTGGCACAGGCTCATTTAGGTCCCTTCTGTCCCCCTCTGTGATGGAAGGAAGCCCCATCCCGTCTAAGGTTTTGCCACCTCCTCTGAGTGTTCTACCCTCTTCTTCTCCCCCTGCTCTTCCCAGCCTTAGACCATGCCCCAGCTCACAGCTGGAGCCCCATGGCAACTCTCCATACCTTGACCCAAATGTTCCTCCATGCCACCATCACCATCTGTGCTGGCCGGTTTTATGTCAGCCTGACACAAGCTAGAGTCCTTTTAAGAGAGAGAACCTCAACTGAGTACATGTCCCCACCAGACTGGCCCGTGAGAAAGTCTGTGCTGTGTTTTCTTGACTAATGACTGAGGCCGGAGGGCTCAGCTCGCTGTGGGCGGTGCCACTCCTGGGCTGGTTGTCCTGGGTGATATAATAAAGCAGGCTGAACAAGCTACCAGGAGCAAGCCAGTAAGCAGCACCCTTCCATGGCCTCTGCATCAGCTCCTGCCCTGACCCCCCTGAATGATGGAATACAAGCTGTGAGATGAAATAAACCCTTTCTTTCCCAAGTTGCTTTTGGTCATGGTGTTTTTTGGTCATGGTGTTTTCTCACAGTAATAGAAAAGTAACTAAGACACCATCGCATGCCGACTGGGCTGCACACTGGTAGCTCTCACACTATTGGACACTTTACTTAAAAGGTCTCCAGTTGTAGTACTGTAGCCTGGGGCATGGCCTCTCTAGCTTGCAGTACCTCCCCACATTCTCTACTTGCTAAACTCAGTTCATTTAATAACTACCCCTGTTTGTGACTCCTAGTGCAATGCCTTAGTTGTTTCTCGAGTAAAAGCTGCTTGTCTATGACTGTCTTATTCTCTTCTGGAGTCTTGGCTCCACCATGATACTTACATGTAATGGGAACTCAGAAAAAAGTTCATGAGTGGTAGATGTAGACATGAAGTTGGTGCACCTTTTTCAGATAAGAGACACTAAGGCCCAGAGAGGCCCAAAGTCACTGGGTTGATTATTAGCAGAGCCGAATTAGTCCCATAGACAAGCACTTTTGATTTAGGATTTCTTTTTAACGTATGTGTATGAATGTTTTGCCTGAACGTATGTATGTGCACCACATGTGTACAGTACCCACAGAGGCCAGAAGCTGTTGAATTACACGGAACTGGAGTGATAACTGGTTGTGAACCTCCATGTGGGTGCTGGGAACTGAACCTGGGACCTCTGCAAGAGCAGTGACCTTAACCACTGAGCCATCTCTCCAGCCCCCAGAGCCAAGCTCTCAGCTATTTGCTGTTACTAAGCTATCAATTGATCTTCATGTCTCAAGACTTTCATTTCTAAATGGCTTGTGCCACCATCAATCCCCCCCTATCCCTGTACTAGGGATTGGACAGAGCAATGTAACTGGCCCCTCACCTGCATTTGTGCCAACAGATCAGCCTGGTGTACTGCACAGGCAGCCCAGCGGACACATATACTGCTTCCCACTCCTTCACACAATTATCTCTTACTTTTTTTCCAGACCCAGCTCAGGCATCACCATCCTTTGAAATCTCCCAGCCCTTCTTCTCTAGCCCTCTAGCGCCCCTACAGCCCCTACATTTAGTCCCACCATAGCATGGCTTGAGACAGGGTCTCACCACATAGGCCAGGATGCCTTTCTTTCCCAAATTATGGGGCGATAGGCTTTCACCACCAAGGCTGGTGTGGTTGTGGTGGTTTGAGTAGGTTTGGTCCAGGGAATGGCACTATTTGGAGGTGTGGCCTTGTTGGAGGAAGTGTGTCACTGTGGGTGTGGGCTTTAAGACCCTCCTAACCATGTGAGAGTCAGTCTTCTCCTAGTGGCCTTCAGATGAAGATGTAGAACTCTCAGCTCCTCCTGCACCATGCTCCTGCCTTGATGATAATAGACTGAACCTCAGAACTTGTAAGGCAGTTCCAATTAAAGGTTGTCCTTGTAAGAGTTGCCTTAGTCAGAGTGTCTGTTCACAGCAGTAAAACCCTTCTAAGACAGAAGCTGGTACCAGGAGTGGGGTATTGCTGTGATAGGCATGCTTTTGTTTGGAAGAATGTGGATTTGAGGACTTTGGTTTGGAAAGCAATGGAATCCTTATGTGGGGCTTAATGGGCTATCTTAGTAGGAATATGGAAGACTTTGTTGCTGAGAGTGATTTGAACTGTGCAGACCTGGCCCAATGTTTCAGTGGAGAAGAATTTCAGTGTGTGGCCTAGAGACAATTTTTGTGGTATTTTGGTGAAGAATGTGGCTGCTTTTTTGCCATTGTCCTAAGAGTCAGCCTGAGGCTAAGGTGAAGAAATTTAGATTAATTTCTTTGAAAAAGGAAGTCTCGGGCAGTGTTGACTGCATGCTTTTAATCCCAGCACTTGGGAAGCAGAGGCAGGGGGATTTCTGAGTTTGAGGCCGGCCTGGCCTACAGAGTGAGTTCCAGGTCAGCCAGGGCTACACAGAGAAACCCTGTCTCGAAAAAACTAAAAAAAAAAAAAAAAAAGAGGGAGTCTCAAAAAAGCCTGTTGTGTGGTTACTAAAGTTCATTCTTATGAAGAATGTTTTAATGAAAAGGAGCAAGCTGAGAAAAGAAATATACAAAATATATTAAAGGGGCACCAGGAAGTAGAATGGAACTGAATCCTATGTTTTAGAAGATAACAGACTAAGGGAGCGGGACTTTGGGGCGAGATCCAACCCAGCTAAATTTAGGTTCAGGCATGGTGGGATACAACTTTAATCCCAGGAGACTAAAGTCAAGCAGATCTCTGAGTTTAAGGCTAGCCTGGGACCGAGCAAGTTCTAGGTGAAAAAAGCTTAAATCCAGGTGTGATGGTACACACCTCTAATCCCAGGAGATAGAGCCATGCAGATCAACCTACAGAGCAAGTTCCAGGACAGCCAAGCTTAGGCAGTGAGGCAATTGGAAAACAGACAGCTAGGAACAGAACAAGGGGGGCATGTTCCAACACTAGGAAGGAGCAGAACTCAGCAGCTTTGGCCAGGTGGCTCTGGCTTTAGGGTCAAGAACAGAAGGGACTACTGGGACAACGGATGCTGGTTAGCTGGAGCTAAGAAGCATCAGTTCTTAGCTTAATTAGTGGTAATTAAGAAGAGATCAGGGCTGGCGAGATGGCTCAGTGGGTAAGAGCACTGACTGCTCTTCTGAAGGTCCTGAGTTCAAATCCCAGCAACCACATGGTGG
>JADRCD010221325.1:0-14373 GCA_019843815.1 Montemys delectorum
TTGTTAGGTGTGTGTGTGTGTGTGTGTGTGTGTGTGTGTGTGTGTGTTTGTGTGTGTGAAAAACAAGACAGCCTGGGTTACAAGCACTAAGACAATGGACAGCTTGGGCTCCTTGGAGAGAGAAGGAAAACATCCTGGGCTACATGGTGGTAGTCCTGAGATAGCCTGAGGTATGTGATGAGTGACAAGGAACAGCCTGGATCTTGAGAAGGGAACTGAGATGGACCTCTTCCTCCCAAAGCAATTGTGAGTCACCCCAGTTGTTCTGTACCAGTGAGGGAAGACTGACAGACACATGGGCCAGAAATGGAAGGGGCTCACCCTAGAGTCTCTGTGGCATCAGGATCTTGGGCTTCCCTTGAGGATTGGGAAGTGGATGCTGTGCCCCTGTGCACCATGGAAGGCTATGGTGACTTTGGGAGGTGAGGTGCACAGAAGCCTTTGGATTCCTCAATGTGGCAGGGATGGTGCAACCCTCGATTCCTGTGACACCTTCTGGGAGGTGAAGGCTGTGCTTGAACCCACGCCCTTCAGGAATACTGTGATGGGGCCACCGCCAATCACCTGAATAAAGTGAAGCTCAAACTCTGATGAGTCAGCCACCCATAACAGCCAGGCTGGGATGGGAAATGGGATGGCATGTTCTAGCCTTCTAGGATGCATCTCAGAGCCTGGGACCTGGTGTCTGCAGGTGTCACTCCCTGTCTTACCCATGGACAGTGTGGTTCTCACCTCCTCACTCATCAGAGTCAGGGACATGAATTCTCAGATTTGCTCTAAGGATGGATTGGAAAGAGAGCCCAGACCCCACCTTACCCCCCCACTACACACCACATGTCACCTGTGGGCTGTCTCCAAAGCACTCATGAAGGAACTGACTTGTCAGTGTGAGAAGGGTGGGCATGGGGGATGGTACAAAGGTCAGCCATCTTGAGAGAGATGAATTTGCTGAGTAAGGAAAGAGGTACCCATGGTACATTCTGGAAGGGCAGGGGAGACTCATGGTATTGGGGCAGCAGGGACAGCATTCCTGAGGCGTGGACAGAATGTTCAAACACAGTGTGCAGACTGCAATGATGTAGTCATATAGTCAATGTCTTGGTACCAGGCAGTCTCAGGTCACACAGACTATGGGGGGAGGAGTGCCCCATCTGTAGGGTCTAGGACCACAAGAGCCACTTGGTGACCCATTCATGGTCGCTGTGGACACAGGTCTGTGGGGGACTCTGACCATGGAGCCATTGGCGGTTGGGGTGTTAGCTCCTTGGATTTCCAGGGAGGCACTGGGTTAGCTAGAGACTCCTGGGTGGGGTCCCCAGTACTTGGGCACCCCTTTTTCCTGTCCTGTGCCATGCAGAGGATGTGCGGTGCAGAGGCGAGGGGTCAACAGGGACCTCATGGGGTGTGCGCATGTCCCTGGGAAGGAGGCGAGGAAATATTCTGTATACCAGAAATGAGGGACATTCAGGCAAGAGACTGAAAGTTTAGGGTGTGAGGGAGGGGGATGACTGCCAGTGAAGCCCTGGGTAGCTTGAGCTTCCCTCCCCATTTTCAGTCCTGGTAAAGTGCAGGATCAGTGCTCTCAGAGGGGAGAAACAGGCAGCTGATTAGCCTGAGATGGAATGGTGGGTCCTGCCCCAGGACTGGGTGGGGTCAGATTCCACTTGAAGGACAGGCACAAATGCTAATGGAGTTCAAATTACTCCTGAGATCTGAAAAGGTGTGGCCCTGGAGAGGAAGCAGCATTTAAACTTGAGGAGGAGATAGACTCCTTGGCTAATCAAGGACTCCAGCTGGACCTGCCAGTCAGACAAGGAGGCGGGATCTTCCAGTGCCTTTCTGCAATTTTGCTGTGGCTGAATGGTACTCCATGTCCTCCTCTGAACTCTGCTTGGGTTGCTGAGAGCGGACCTCAAGTAATCTCTGAAATCGAGACATGGTAAGCACTGGATCCTGGACTACAATGGGTTGGGGGCAGATGCAACAGCATTCAGAGCTGGGGTGATAAGTCCTCTCTGGGACTGGATGGGAAGCATCAGCCAGATGTGACCACTGTGAGGTCCACGTGGTGCTCCTCACGTGTTAGATCAGGTGGTGACTTCTGAGTAACTTCACTATCATGGCGGATTCTGAATCTGCCCAAGATATTTGGAGCATTGGCTTGCTTGTAGAAACATCATGGCTGGTTTCTTTGAATCTGCAGAACATGTGTCCTAACCCTTTTGTCTTTTATACTGTACATTAGAAGACGCATAACAACCTAATAAGACTGCTTTCATATGTTACTTGCTTTGGTTAAGTTTTTTTTTCTGTTGCAGTTGTTTATATTTCTTTACTTTAAATCTTTAACATTTTGATTATTATGTGGCAAAGAGAATTACCGACCACCACCACCAATGTATTTGGATACTTCTTGTACCTTAATAGGCATCTTCTTCTTTAGCTTTTGAAAAATTTAAATTATACATTTGTTGAAAATATTTGTTTAGACCTTTGAGCTGATGTTGATTTATTCCAATCATCTGTAGGCTTTGTGTTTTCATGTTTAGAGTTCTGGGATGTATAGTCATAGGAAACTTTTAGAATCCTCATTTTTTTTCACATGTATGTCCATTTTTTTCTATATATCTTTAATGCCCGAGATTCTCTCTTCCTTTCCTGTTCTGTGGGTGAATCTTTCCCCTGTAATATTCAGTGTACAGAACATGTCAACCATGTTCCTGGGCCATATGTGACTCTGTATTTTTTAACGTGGAGCTTTAATCAGATGGAAAGTTGATCTTCATTGTTTACAAGAAATTTACCATGCCTTCCCTAGTGCAGCAGTCTCATTTCAAGGTCTGTGGGACAATCTGCTTTTCTGTTTACGTTCCAGGTGTTTTAGCCACCTCTTTGTTCACAGTGGTCTGGGAACCCAGGGTTAAAGATGCTTCACTCCAGGGCAGCACAGCTTGTGAAATCTCTATTCCAGTGTACCCTTCCTGGCTCTAAGACAGGTGCACTTCCCATTTTGTCCTGGGTCAGCCACAACTACAACTCCCTAATTCTGTGACAGGGGCTAATTTAATTAATATGGTTACCTCATGAGTTTGGGTTTTTACAACTTCCCCTTTTATTCTTGTCTCTGTGTCATAAGTGTCTTCAGTTCTCAACATTTCAAAGCTACAGTCAACTAAAGGAGACTTGATTGAAGGTGTGTCTTCTACAGAATGGCTGCTTTCTATATCTGTGAGAGATCCTGTTGATGATTGACTCAGGAAGGCTCTTCCACTCAGACTAGCAATATTTTTTAGCAAGTGGGCATGGGGGCAGATGAGAGAACTAGCTGTGCATGAGACAGTGACCAAGCAAATGAACAAGCAGGAAACCATGTTTTCCAGTGCTCTTGATTTCAGTTTGTAGCTTGAGATTCTATACTAAGCTCCCAACATGATGAACTGTGATCTCACAGAACCATTCAAGAAAACCATTTATGTACTGAGATGCTTTGGCTGAGAGGATTGAATCACAGCAGCAGAGTAGCAATTCAGAGCAACAACAAAATGGTAGCAAAAGGTGATTTTGCTGCTGGACAGAATGTATGTTATCTTTTGGAGGAATGTGGAAAATTCTCAAAAATTGAGATAGCAATATCAGAAAAAGCAGTATATGAAGCTGAATTGGTTATTTTCATAGGACATAGAAGATTGGAGTGTTGACAGTAAGGCAGCTAGAAGAAATTGAGGTCATAATATTTCAGTGGAAAATAGACTGTGAAAAATTTAGGAGATGTCATTTATGTGATATTTTGACCAAAACTCTCTTTTACTCTGTTTATGTTATGAGATATTGAGTACTGTAAAATGTAAAAATGACAGTCTGCATTCTATTTTTCTTCAATTTCTATATATTTGTTAATCTTTCCATTTATTTATTTATTCAATTTACAATTCAGTCACTACCCTTTCCACATTATACCTTACACAGTCCCCTAAACCTAACTATTTCATCTTGCCAGGGAGAGTTGGGACAATTTAAGGGTCCCAGAACCATGGCATATCAAGTCTCTGCAGGTTTAGACTAGGCAGCTAAGGTAGGAGAACAGTTTGGGCAAACAACACCTTAAGGGTCATCCCCTACTCAGGGTTTTGAAAGATGCACGTGAACACTGAGTTACACATGTATGTGGTGGGTGACACTGTCCTTCCTGTGTATACAATTTGGTTGGTGGCTCAGTCTCTGAGAGCATCCTAGCATCTAGGTTAGTTGTCTATGATGGTCTTATGGACTTACTGATCATTTGGGGGCCCTTAATTCTTTCCCAAACTCTTCCAAAAGATTCCCTGATCTAATGGTAGGATGTAGGAGATTGCATCTCTTCCAGTCAGGTGCTGGATTCAGACTCTCAGAGGACAATGATGCTCAGCTACTGCCTGTAGGTATAACAAAGTATCCTCAGTAATATCAGGGTTTAGTGCTTGTCCATGAGATGGAGCTCACGTTGAACATGGTATAGTTTGGCCATTCTCTCAGTTTCTGCTCCATTTGTGACTGAATTTTTTTGTAGACAGGACACATTTGGATGGAAATGTTTTTGATTTGTTTGGTGTACTTAACTCTTCAATGGGGGACCTACCTGACTGCAAGATGTGGCCTCTTCATGATCCAGACATCATTGCTGAACATTTCAGCTGAGATCTTCCCCATAGACTCATTGTTGTCACCCAATTCCTGGTCTCTAGTACATCCTAAAGATGCTCCACTTTTCCACCCATGGATGCGTCAGATTTTGATTCATTTTCCTGACCCCCAGGCCCTCCCTAGCTTCTCACAACACCTGTTCTTGACACCCTCTCATTCTTATCCACTCTACCATCCACTTCTCTCTTCAATCTGCCTCCTATTTCTGTATATTCCCCCTTCTCAGTAAGATTCAACTATTCTCATTTTATTTTTACTTCTTTTTTAGCTTCTTTGGGTCTATAGAGTGTATTGTAGATATCCTGTACTTTATGGATATTATTCACTAGTAAGTGAGTACATACACTAATATCTTTTTGTGTCTAGGTTGCCTCACTCAGGATGATAGTTTGCAATTATATCCATTTGCCTTTAAAATTCATGACATCCTTGTTTTTAATAGTTTAATAGTATTCCATTTTATTAATGAACCACATTTTCTATATCCATATATTGGTTGAGGGAAATCTGGGTTCTTTCCAACTTATAATGGTTATAAATAAAGTGGCTATGAACTCAGTGGAGCACACTCCCTTGTGAGTATCTGCCTAAAGAGTAGACTAAATGTAGCACTTCCCACTTCTAAGTCTTAAAATAAAAGAAAGAGTAGGCAAATTGTTTCCTAGTCCCAGGAAAAAGTTTTAAATAAAACCTGCTTCAACTGTGGTCCAAGTGAGGCAGAGTCAATCAACTTAGAAGCCTAAATTGACGGGATCATATGTATTGTACTGCTTCTGGACAGAAAGATGAATATTTCATGGTCATTGATTCTTCCTCTATGCTTTCAGTTTGGCACTATTCCAGCTATCTTTGGCAGAGTCAGAACACCCAAGGAAGACTCTGTGAGAGTTCATTGCATTGAAGTTTTGAGAATGATGCTTAAATTGCTTTTTGCGACCGCAAGGTGTTTAGATGCCTAAGGCATTGATAAATCTGCCAAGGAGAAATGCATTCAAGGAGAAGAAATACCCAAACTGAGAGATGTATGAGAAATTACAGGAAGCGGACAATCTAAGCCTTTAAAATGTGAAGTCCAGTGTACTTGAAACAAGACTTTAGGATGTGTTGTTTTTCCTGCCTTGTTCCAATCTTCTTCTGTGCCATTGCATGTTTGAAAAAGATAACTTGCTTTCTGATTTTGCAAGATGTGACTTTCAAGATGTTATCTTGAATGTCTGAAGAGACTTTGACATTTGAACATTATAGGACCTCCTACAGAGTATTAGGATCACTGTAGACTGAATTCATTTTCATCACAGGATGAACATAAGCCTAGAGTGTCCAGGGTCTGAATGCAGTTGATTGTAATAAAAAGCTTCTAGATAGGATGATGTCTTTATACACTTGTCTGTCCTGTCTGGCTTATTTTGCAGACCTAGTGGAAGCTATTATAGGAAGAGTTTCCTAGATTCCCGTTGTGGGAGATAATAGTGTGTATACAGTTAAAATTTTTCTTTCTCAATTTCTTGCTTATTTTGTTTCTCCAATAATTTATATGTTCATGATAGCCCTGATCACTTGTTCCAAACTAGGTCCCTTGCCCTCACAGACACTCATCCCAATCTCTTCTTTTTCTCCTTTGAGATGGTGTGGGTTATCCTCACATCATAGTACATAAAGTCTTTGTTGGGCTAAATGCAACTTCCCTCACTGAGGTCTAACTTTTTAGCCCAATAAGGGAACAAAGATAGGCAGCAGCCTTGTGGACAGACACTGCTGAAGTTGTTGGAGGATCCTCATAAGCAATGAGTTACACATCTGCTACTCATGCACCAAGGTCCTTAGTAAAACCTGTGTATGCTATTTTGTTGTTGGATTAGTCTCTACATGTCCCCAGGGGTCCAAGTTAGTTGAGTGTCTTGGTTTTCCTGTGGAGTTCCTATCCTCTTCAGGTCCCTGAATCTTTCCCCAAATGTTTCATAAGAGTCCATTCAGTGTTTGATTGTGGTTCTCTATTTCTGTTTCAGTCAGCTTCGTGGTGTAGACTCTCAATAGGCTCCTGTATGGGAACATAGCAGGGTATCCTTAATTATGTCATGAATTGAAGCTTGCTCATAAGGTTGGTCTCTAGTTGGACAAGTTTTCTTTGACCATTCACTCAGTCTCTGCTCCACCTTTACTCCTGGATTTCTTTTAGACAGGAAAAATTTTGTCCTGTATGTCTACTGTGTTGTGAATGAATCTGATTCTTCAGCTTTCTTCTCTTGCCACCATTTGGGCTCTGTCCCTAAATCTCATAAGGTATAGTATATATGTTTGCTATTCAATGCTAAGATATTTTTCAAGCCTTTTGGTTTTAGAGTTTTAATTTTATTCTTTTTTTTTTTTTGTCAAGACACAGTTTTTCAGGGATGCCTTTCCTGTCCTGATAGTAGGTGTACAAACCACACAAGCCACCTAGCATGTTTTTGTACAATAATCATATGCTATTTTTCAGATCTTCATACACATCTTAACTTTTTAATTTGACCAAATATATAGGTTACAATCTATTTGTCAGAATGGCATATGTTCATGGCATCAATATTATCTGAGCCTTCAGATTCAATGGATTCCTGGTGTATGATGTTCTGCTTCACTCTTGTGTTTGTTATGAAAATTTCAAATAAAGACAAGAGCTCTGACTGTGTGCATGTATATGAATATCATGGGTACCTCTCCTTTACTCTTGTCAGGAGATGGCCTCACATCTCCTGATCTTCGTATAATGGGTAGTTGTTGGTCCCCATGTAAATGCTAGAAATTGGCCACCATTATGTGGAATACCAGCAAGAGCTTCCTCTGATGAGCTATCTCTCTCCTGGCCTATGTTGCTTGTTTAGGATCATCATTTATATTATTTTCATCTGTCCATTTGTAACAGTGTAAACATGCATTTCCCTTTTAGTAAAATTTTGTTAATGTCTCAGCTTAAACTGGTGCAGTTCATGTTTCAGCAAGATGAATACAGAACTGCAGTGAATGTATAATTATTTGTAGGAAAATCATAAAGAAGTGTGAGTTCTCTCTGTAATTTTTGCTTCCTTGTTTTAAATTTACAGGGGAGTGAGAATCTTACTATGTAACTTTTGCTGTCCTGGACTGTGTTATATAGGACACACTAGCATCCAGCTGAAAGACATAAATCTTTGTAGGTCTTTAGGATTAAAGACATAACCAAATAACCAGCTTATCAATTATTTTTGTAGTTAGTAAATTTTCAGACACTTACTTGGATGTCTGCTTGGTACTGTTGTCATGTTTTCTCCTACATCTTGGTTTCAATTGACATTTCTCTTGTAATCCTATATCTTATTCAAAAGTTTCAGAAGAAACACAGATGAAATTTATAATCCAATTTCCTTCTAACATGGTGTGAGGATTAGAAAATAACTTCTTTGTAAGAAAATAAGTGGCAAAACCACCAGAATTACATGAAGATATTGTCAAGAAAGTATTCATTTAATTTATAGTAATATCCATATCATGTATTGTATACATATATATTATATTTTAGGATGTAGTGACTCTTGATGATGTGCATGTGACTTGACTGGAGAGGAATGGAATTTGCTCAATCCCTCCCAGAAAAATCTCTACAAAGATGTGATGGTAGAGACCTACTGGAACCTCACTGCTATAGGTAAGACTGCAAATTTTCTTTTTCCTTTTCAAAATAAGAGATGGATGTTTCTTGGTTATGGATGATTTTCTGTTATTTCAGTTGAGAACAAGGAATATTGAACTAAATAATTCCAGTTCAGTGCTGTGACAATTAACTGTAATTTTAATTTTATATAATTTCTAATACGATATCATTCATTTTCTGGTACTGTATTTTAGGATACAATTGGGAAGATAATCACATTGAAGAACAATGTCAGAGTTCTAGAAGTCATCAAAAGTAATTTTCATATGCAATCTGACAGAAATATGCCTCAGAGGAAATTTTAATATGTTCTAGAAGCTCTAAATAAAAGAAAGAATGTAAAATATCAATTATTTAATTGTGGCTATTATTACAATATTCTCACTCAACCATGTATCTCAATGTCAGGTATCTGATTTGTGATTTCAAGGCTTACCTCTTAGAGAAGAAACAAGGAAATGATGCATTATGAGATAGCTTTATTTGATTCATAGCTCCATTAGAGTTAAACTGCAGTACTACCAATCCCCATAGTCTCATAATATTTAGATATCACATATTTAATAGTGACAAATTTTATATCTAAAACCTTCTAATAATTAAAAAGTCCATGGTAAAGTGGGTGATACTCATTCTTGTAGTGACATTGCTATGTTCACTGACAAGTCATTTTATGAGTTAAGAATGATGTCATGGAGAAACCTTAATCTGTATATCCCAGGGCTACAATGAAAAAAAAGTCAAATAATACAAATACAATGTGAATCCTTTTATTTGCTGTTCTTCTTTTAATGAGTATATCAAGTGTCAGAATAGATAAAACCCTGTATACATAGGGATATTGGAAGGAACAACATGCATCTTAATATTAGAGAACAATACAAAATATGTTGTATTCTGCATTTTGTATAGTTTCTGAAGTTTGAATAAATTGGATTTGTCACTTTACTGGGAAGAACCCCAAACTCAAACTGCAGAAAAATCCATACATATACTAGAAATTTGGACATTCCCCTGCTTATCCTGGTTCACAGTGCTCATGTGGTGTAAGTCACACTAGTGAAAAATTATGAATGCATTCATTGTTTTAAAGTTCTAAGTTGTTCCAATTTTATTCAGGTATGTAAAATACATCATACCGAAATCTCACAAAGAAAAAGAGTATCCATGGCTCCAGCTGCATAGGTAGCAGAGGATGACCTTGGTATACATCAATGGACGAAGAGGTCCTTGGTGCTGGTAAGACTTGATGCCCCAGTGTAAGGGAAAGCGAGGATAGGGAAGCAAGGGTGTGTTGGTTTATGAGCGGGGGTGGGGAGGACTAGGGGGTTTGTCAAGGGGAAATCTGAAAATGGGACAGGATTTGAAATACAAATAAAGAGAATATCTAATAAAAAAGGAAAGGATGTTATAAATGTGATCCATGTAAAAGGAAATGTTTTATCATCTCAGGTATTTTCAAAGAGCTAAAACTACTCATATTAAGGAAGAACATATGAAGTGAAGGTTTTAAGATCTAATTTCTCTCTATTATTAGACCAAAGTGTAAATTAATTCATATTGATGAAATGATTGATGAGGGTAATGAATGTTATAAATCTTTTTTGTTTGTTTGTTTTTTGTTGTTTGTTTGTTTGTTTTTTGAGACAGGGTTTCTCACTGAAGCCTTGGCTGTCCTGAAACTCACTCTGTAGACCAGCCTGGCCTTGATCTCAGAATTCTGCCTGCCTCTGCCTCCCAAGTGCTGGGACTAAAGTCATGTGCCACCACTGCCCGGCAGATGTTATAAATCTATAACATGTGTCAATTAATGTTGCAGGCATGTAAGAAGTCATAGTGGAGAGAAGCCCTATGAAAATAAGCAATGTGGTAAAGCCTTTGAAATACCCAGTCATCTCCAAAGACATAAAAGCATACATACTGGAGAGAAGCCTTATGAATGTAATCAATGTGGTAAAGCCTTTTCATGCCTGAGTAGTCTCCAATATCATAAAAGAAGCCATACTGGAGAGAAGCCTTATGAATGTAATGAATGTGGTAAAGCCTTTTCATATCCGAGTGTTCTCCAATGTCATAGAAGAACACATACTGGAGAGAAGCCGTATGAATGTAATGAATGTGGTAAAGCCTTTGCAAGACACAGTCATCTCCAAACACATAAAAGAACACATACTGGAGAGAAACCTTATGAATGTAATCAGTGTGGTAAAGCCTTTTCATGTCATAGTAGTCTCCAATATCATAAAAGAACACATACTAAAGGGAAGCCTTATGAATGTAATCAATGAGGTAAAGTCTTTTCAAAATGAAGTAATCTCCAATGTCATAAAATAAGACATACTGGAGAGAAACCTTATGAATGTAATCAATGTGGCAAAGCCTTTCCACTTCAGAGTTATCTACAATATCAGAAAAGAACACATAATGGAGAGAAGTCTTATGAATGTAATCAATGTGATAAAGCCTTTGCAAGATCCAGTCATATCAAAAGACATAAAAGAGCTCATACTAGAAAGAAACCTTAAGTGCCATGCAGAACTTGTGTGACCACAGTAGCTGAGGCGTAAGTTTAAAGAAAGCCAGTCTCCTGCACCCGCATTTTCACCTGGCACCCCCTAACTCAGAGGTAGTCCAGATATGTCCTCATATTCTTGTGCTAGATGCCCACTAAAATATGACAGCTAGAGAAAAAATCGGACATTTCTCTCCAACCTTTTACCAATGTTCCAACTTCCTAGCCATACCCTGGCCTAGAGGTTTTGTAAAGAATGTTACCCACCCAGACTAATTGCCTCTGGCATTGTTAGGGAAATAATGTAGGAGTAGAGCATTGAAGCTTACAAAATGGAGACTAATCCCAGGGCAAGTTCAGGTGGAATCTTCATTCTCAGTAAATATAAGGCAGGCGACATTAGATCTGCAGTTGAACGACTCCCAGGAATTAGATTAACAAGAATCCCCTGGGGTTAACCTCTGCTATCCCAGAAAATTAGCATAGTTGAGGAACAAATTAGGCCCACCCAGTTTCTGACCAAAACAACAAGCTGAATAGGAACTATTCACATCTGGCTATCTACCTACTGACCTTGTGTAGCGGTCTCTTGCCTATGAGACTTCAGTCTTGCTCTCTGATCCTTTTGACCCTCGTCCACCTATGTGACTCTTGTCATTCACCCTGTTTCCTGTATGCCATATTAGCATGATTCTCACTTTGTGCTCTCTCTTGGATTTAGACTCTCTCTTGGATGGAGACTCCTACTAGAACTTAGATTCATGCAGTCTGCAGTTCCCTGGGCCCAGAGTACTTGGGCCTGGGGGATGCAGTGCCTATCCAGAGAGGTGGTTGTAATAGACTCAGTGTGTTTCTTTCAGGTGGCCTCAAATGTACCTTAATTACTAAGCTGCTAGATTTATCATTTCTCTTTTGCAATGACTGTAAAAGTCTGATGCCATTTTTAAGAAATACATTCAGATCCTATACTTCATGTGTCGTCTCTGCCATCATATCTTCGACTACGCCTCATCAACTTGAGTAGGACCCCGTTTCTCCCGAGTGCTGAGGGAGGCCCAGATCAACTGGCCTGCGGCACTTAAGAATGTAGTCAATATATTAAAGCCTATTTACAAGGGAGAAGTCTCCAAAAACATGAAAGTACGCATACTATAAATAATTTTTTTTTTTAATTTGGTTTTTTGAGGCAGGGTTTCTCTGTATAGCCCTGGCTGTCCTGGAACTCCCTCTGTAGACCAGGCTGTCCTTGAACTCAGAAATCCACCTGCCTCTGCCTCCCAAGTGCTGGGATTAAAAGCGTGCATCAACACCGCCCAGTGAAAAAAATCTTATAAATGTAATCAATGTAGAAAAAACCTTTTCACAAAGTTTTTGTCTCCAAACGCATAAAGGCAACCACATTGGAGAGAAACTATGAATGTAGTAAAGGTGCTAATGTCTTTGCCTGTCCCACTAGTCTCCATAACATAAAAGATCCCATATTGGAAAGACACTTCATGAATGTAATCAATGTAGTAAAGCCTTTGGATGTCCTAATCATATTTAAATGCATGAAAGAAGTCATAGTAAGAATAAACTGGTGACTTGCACGTGCTTGTCCCTAGGAAATGGGACTATTAGGGCACATGCATTGTGGAGTGGATATTACAATTTTGAAGGAAGTGAATTACTATGGTGTGGTCCTTGGAGCTCCAGCCCATACAAAACAGCCCCTCCTACTACTTGACTGGAAGACAGTCTTTTCCTGGATGTCTTCTCAAGAAGGTGCTTATCTCTCAGCACGTTCTCTAGCATTATGCCTGCCTGCACGCTGCTGTTCTTTCTGCTACCATGGTAAAGGACTAAATATTTGAAACTGTAAGCCAGGCCCAAATAATATTTGCCTTTGTAAGTTTCCTTGGTGACACAGTCTCCTCTTAGCAATGAAAATTCTATCCAAAATAGAAGTTGGTACTCCAAGCTTAAATATTGCTATCATAGGTCTGACCATGTTTTTGTTGGAGTAATGTGGATTTTTAGGCTTGGGATATTTACATGCATTAAGTGGAACTTAATGGCCTATCCTAGTAGGATATAGAAAACATAGATACTAGGGGGTGATTTGAACTTTGTACATAGTTTTTATGATATCTTGCTGAAGACTTTTGCTGCCTTTTTCCATTTTTGAAGAGTGTCCATGAGGCTAAGGTAAAGAAGTTTAGATTAATTTCATTGGCAAAGGAAGTTCAGAAATTCCAGCACAGCCTTTGGCCTGTTTTAATTCTCATGATGATTTTTTGATATGGTATAATAATCTTAGAAAGAAAAAAAAGGACAGGTAAGTTTCAGTGAGAAAAGTTGCACCATGAAGTTGAATGAAGCAAAATACTATGATCAAGGACATTAAATGGTATTCAAGGAATGGTGACTTTGACAATAGGACAAGTGTCCACCCAGATAAACTTAGATATTTGCAATTATACAAAAGTTACTTGTATTATGTTAGGAATTATTATTACCTGGTTACTGTTTTCATGTACACACAAAAGTTAAAAGTATGTGTCAAAATGACAAGTGATAGATTGTGTTTACTATTTTGGGTTTTCAATTTAAGGTCTAAAATAAAATACATAGGTCCAGGCAAGGATGTACATGCCTTAAATCCCAGAAGATGAGAGTCAAGCCTATTTTTAGTTCAAGTCACCCTGGTACAGAACATGATTTATGTAAGGAAAAGCTTAAACACAGGCAAAGTCTAAAACATCTTTTGTACCAGCATTCAGGGGACAGAGCCATGGAGATTTCTGAGTTCAAAGTTAATCTACTTAGTAAGTTCAAGGACAGCCAAGCTTAGGCAGTGAAGATGTACAAAAATAGAAAACTGGTGATAATGCAATAGAAGGGGCCATGTTCCAACCCTGGCGAGCAGCAGACCTCAGCAGTTTTGTCTATGCCACTCTGTCCTTAGAGGTAAAGATAGACAGGAATACTGAGACAATTGATGGTGATTAGCTGTAGTTAAAATTTTAGTGGGGATGAAGAAGAAATGAGCATTGCTGAGGTAAAAATTTCTGGAAAGTGATTTATTGAGGGGACAAAGAAACTGTGTTCCACAGATAGCAAAGATTGTACCCTGTTGTGCACCTGGACTTGGTCATGTGTGAGATTTCCCCAGGTGGTATTGGTTTTGAAGGTATAAAGGTGTGTGTCATGCAGAACAGGTAAGACTTGGCATCATGAAAGGGGTGTATGAAAGGAAAGATGTGAAACCTCATAGCAGCAGAACCTTGTATATTAAACATGTCAGACGATTGGATGAACATCGAAAATAGCATCAGCAGTAGAGTGGAGTCACGAAGAACCTAGGGTACTATAGAGGTAATAGTTGGAAAATTGAAACAATTTCTTCTGAGTCAGACTGAAAATCATGGGTGGATCACAGATACTGGAACAAGAACCTGTAATATTGTAGGTATCATGAAGAACTCAGGATTTTGAGATTGCAGAGCTGTGGTATATCTACTCAGATAAACTA
>JADRCD010221327.1:0-61162 GCA_019843815.1 Montemys delectorum
CAGGACTTGCTATGGTGGGAGAATTAGGTTCTGATGATGCCAAGTGACCTTGGTTTGTGTTGTTTATTTTCTTATGCTTGCCCCCTGACATCTGGTTATCTCTAGTGCTACCTGCCCTTGCTAAATCTGACTGGAGCCTGTCCTTCCTGTGATCCTGGTTGTGTCAGAACTTCTCAGAGTCAAGCTGTCTTTGTGATCCTGTGACTTTGGGATCCTGTGATCCTGGGCTTGTTAGAGCACCTGGGAGTGGAGCTTCCTCTGTGTGTTGTGGGACTGGCTGCAGAGCTTGCGCCCAAGGTCTGCTCGGGACACCAGCTGACAGATGGGAAGGAACCCGAGTCACTGGGCTGGTGGAGTTCTTGTGTGCCTGGTCCCACTGGTCCCAGTTACTCCCAGTGTTAGGACAGATGTTGGTTCCTCCTCACCTCTGGGTGTGTCAGAGCACCTGGGATTGGAGCTTCCTCTGGGTGTTGTGGGACTGGCTGAGGAGCTTGTGCCCAAGGTCTACTCAGGACACCAGCCCAGACTAGGCTTAAGGGAGAGTTTTATGCACTTGCCTTTATATATTGGTTTGTGGACTTTTCTGTGTTTGTGTATGTGCATGTATGTGCACACATGTACCAGCATACCACTGCAGTCATGTTAAAACCATAAGAAAACTTACAGGTGTCAGGTTTTTTTTCTATTATGCGATTCCTGGGGATTAAACTCAGATCACCAAGCTTAATAGTAAGTGCCTTTACCTGCTGAGCCATCTCGATGGCCCTCAGGGAAGGCTTTCCTTCCCAAATCCTAAGTGGAAACACTAAGCTTTTCTGCTATGTACTGAGGTGGATATATTTTACACACTGTGTATCTCAAAAAGCTGCCACATTTGCCTGGGATCCAGAGTGGACAACAGCAACTAAAAAGATGGAACACGAAAAGAGAGAACCGATATTGACACCAAGAAACGCTTCAGACATCCTAACTCCAGATGCCTAGATCCGAGAACAAAACCACAAACACAGGCAGCCAAAACAATATGCCTCCACTGGAAGCCAGAAACTCTCTTGCAATAGGCCACGAGAAAAGCAACTTAGCCAAAACACAAGGCAAGACCTCCAAAATAGTGATTATGAATAGATTAAAGGCACTTAGAGAAGATATAAATAGTTTAATAAAGTGTTCTTAAAAAACTGTTGAATGAAGTAATGAAAACCTTCAAGATATAATCACTAAGGAAACAGACATAACAGTTCTTTGTGTGTGTATTTGTGTATTTTAATATACCTTCTAGTGATGTCTATAGCTAACAGTGTTATTGTACTGTTCCCCTTAGGAATTTAATTTTCAGTATTATATTACTTTTACTTTATTTGCTGAATATGTGTATATGCATGTATACCATATTCATGCATGTACATCACCTGTACATGTATATGCACATGTGTATGCAGAGGCCAATGTCAAGTGCCTTCCTTAAAGCTCACAGATTTGGTTAGACTTGCTGAGAAGGCCCAAAGGATCATCCTAGCTCTGCCTCCCCAGGGCTGGATTAGTGGCACATGCTGTCATGCCTGGCTTTTAACCTGCCCTGGGATTGAAATACAATTCTCATTCTTTTTTTAAAAAAAAAAGATTTATTTATTTATTTTATGTGTATGAGTACACTGTAGTTGTACAGATGGCCGTGAGCCATCATGTGGCTGCTGGGAACTGAACTCAGGACCGCCCTGCTCGCTCCACAGAAGAGGGCATCAGATCTCATTACAGGTGGTTGTGAGCCACAGTTGCTGGGATCCGAACTCAGGACCTTTGGAAGAGCAGTCAGTGCTCTTACCCGCTGAGCCATCTCGCCAGCCCTAGGATTCTCATTCTTGCACAGCAATCTCAACTGAGCCATTTTCTCCCTGGCCTCAGCTTTTAATTTTGAAGTACATTTTTCTGAACTTTGCTTAAAGTTGAGTTTCAGTGTCAACAAATTTGAAATCAATGACATATTCAACTAATTTCTTGAAATTAATTATATTTAGTTAAAATATATATTTATATAGTATATATTATAGTATACTGTTATAGTATATATATGGTATGTGTATGTTATATAATGTATAATATTTATAAATTAAAATAATATTATATATTATGTATATAATATAAATATATAAATGCTAATATACATATAAATAATAAATATATTATATAATGTTACATATAATGTCATATACTATATAATATACATACTGGATATTATAATTATATGATATATAGTTAATATATTTTATTATATTATTTATATATTATATTAATTATATAACACTATATGTTATCTATTAATATGATAATATATTCTTCCCATGAAAAAACAGTCATATCTAAGATTGTCTGCAATTTTTTTCTGCAAATTTCACCAAATCTTAATACTACAAAATCACTAGAAATTTCATTCTGTCCTGGTACCAAATAAGATTTTCCCAAGTAAAAATAGGGATCCTATAAAAGTCATCTTTGCTCCAGGTTGAAAGTTTCTAAATTGTGTTATAGAATTTCAAAATTACATGTTCTATGCCTGTGCAGTCACCCCTGAACTTCTTTGAGTCTTTGGTTGGGTAGAGACAAACTTCAGTATAATTTAGTATGCACTATTTGTTGACAACAGGATTTACTAGTGGCTTTAAAACCAACAGCTCTCCTGTACTCCACTGGTTAAGTAATTTTATTAAACTCTTTTAAAAAATAATAAAATTTAGATTACGAAAATCTCAGTTCGGTGCCCATTTTAGGAGATTTAGGTTGATTGAAGTAATCCAAGGTTAAAAAAAATCAATCCAAGATGAGCTACAATGAGCAAAATTATTCACTGTCAAACTACAATATCTTCTACTAGGTATTAACATCCTACCACAGATTTTAATGTTTGGTTACTTCTAAATGTGAAACTCAGCTTTGTGGATGGTCAAATACCAGTGTTTTCATATCATTCATCCATAGCTTTCTCAGAGGCTGCCAGCAGAGACTTTCAGCCTGCCTCACACTGTATGACCTCCCAGAGTTTCCTCTCAAATCCTTTGGGGAAGCTTCTACGGCTTTACAACCCTTATATATTAGATGCCTGCAAAATCATAATCATATGTAAAACGGCAAGGGAGGGCTCTACCAGCTTGAGACATTAACCTGTGGCCCCTCTGGTACCACAGATGCAGAGTCTGTGTTTCTCAGGAATAGAACCTGAGAAAATGGATTTGGAGAAAGTTTTCTGGGTAGCATTTGTTTAGACAGTGCATCTTGAGACTCTGTTCTGAACAGATTTTTGAGGCTATAATGGGCAGGGCTTGCTGATTTATGCAGTGACCTCAAGACCTCTTTTTATTGTCCCAGAACAAAATACTTGCTTCCTTATTTGTTTGTTTGTTTGATTGGTTGGTTTTTCTACAAGGTCTGATCATAACCTTGCAAACTCTGGGCTTGTACCATCATACTGGGCTTATCCATTTTATCCACTTACAAATAAAGTTACTGTGAGCATCCCTATAGAAAGCATTAATTTCTATTAGTTATGTAGTCGAGAATGTAAGCTGTACTGTAGGGTATTCTAACATTTATCTTTTGCTCTTAGCCTATCAGTTGTCCATGGTGACTGTTTTAGTTGACATTCTCCATAAGTGTAAGAGCGTTAGTCATGCCACAGGCTCACCAGCCTTTACTTTATCAGTCAATGAAATCTACCTAGTCGTAAGTCAGCCATGGTAACTTGTAGCTCTGCAGAGATCAATAATTTGCATGTCTTTATGCTTTGTAGAGTTTTCTTGTCAGCTGTATTCTTAAGAATTTCCCTTTTTTAAATTATGCCCCACTCATCTTAATGATTTGAAGGTCTTCCTTATCTATACCAAATATAAGCCCTTTGAAGTTGAGTTCTAACTGAATCAAAGACTAATAGTATCCATACCATAAATTGCCTGTCGATCAGCAATGTTTTAAAAATCTCTCATTTTGTCATGTGTATAATTCAATTACTTTCCTTCCATCACTTATATGTTTTAAAAATATTTTTCCTCGTCCATCACTTGTTATTTCACACTTTTAGTAGTTAACCAATTATTTCTTACCAAACAACTACTCTTCTATCTATATGACAAAGTCTTTAGTCCAAAGTGATAAAGGTATCCTGTTGTGTTTTAGAAGTTTAATTTCTTGCATCTACGGTCCATCTTGAATTAATTTTTATATGTGATTTGAAGTAGCAGTTGAAGCTTATTTTTTAAGAACTTGAAAAATGTTCTGCCATTTATTGGAACGGTTACATATGCCCATACTAAGTTATTGATTTTTCAGCTCCGACGCCCTCCCCAGCCCTCCAGCTTTCAGCTGCTATGTTGGGGACTTTCTATTTTTTTCTACTGTCTTGGCTGGCTTACTCTTAGATTCCACAAATAAGGGTGGCTAGAAAGAGATTTAAGTGATGGAGACAAAGGCCTCACTTCTTCCCTGATTACTTGTTTGATTCGTGCCTCCACCCCTGCTCTAGCTCCAACCCCTTCCCCTGCCCCTGCCCCTGCCCCTGCCCCTGCCCCTGCCCCTGGCCCCGGCCCCGGCCCCGGCCCTGGCCCCAACCCTGACCCCATCCCTGACCCCGACCCTGGCCCAACCCATCCTTGCTTCTGACCCCACCCCTGTCCCCTGACCCTGCCTCTGCCCTGGCCAAGGTCTTCTGGGGGCGATTTCTGTGAGTGGCACTTGAGCAGTTTTCTCCCTGGAGACCTAGGACTCTGTACCGCAGGCCTCCTCCTCTTCCAAGACCATAACTGCAGCCCCAACTCAACCTTAGCCCCCGAAGCCTTTTCTCTCACTTCTCTCCTTTCTCTTTGATCCCATAGCCAGATGCTTTCTGCACTTGTTACATCCTACGGTTCTCTGTTTCCTCTTTTAGTGCCTAGTAACATTTTACTCCATGCACAGAGGTTTATATTGAATTCCCTGTTCACTTTACAGTGTGGTTTCCACCTCCTGACACCATCTGTTCTCTGAGCTGCGGTTGGAATAGCCCTGTGAACAAGGTGACCTCCTATAAATGGGTATGCTTCTGGCCCCTATTCTGTGTCATGGGGCTGCTTGTCTATTCCCGTTCCAGTACACTCTGTCTTAATAACGCCATTTCTGCACTACGGTACAGCTTCTTTTACCATAAAGCATTGCTTTGGCTCTTCTAGATGTGGAAATTTCAACTTTAGAACTTTAGAATTAGTTCACTGGTTTTTATTACAAAACATGCGGAGGCTTTCAGAGTTTCCTATGAACCTACAAAACAATTTAAAATGAATGGACATCACGATATTTTTTTATATAAAACCAAGGGGCATATCCATTGGGTATAGCATGTCTCTCCTTCTCTACCTCTCGTAATTCATCTCAATAATATATCATAATTTCACTGAAGTCTTTCACATGTTTCATTAATTTAATTGCAGATGTGTGATTATTTTGATCTTGCTATGAAATGTTGTACCCATTTCCCACTTACGTACTGTTGGCACATAGTCATTTTTATTGATATTATATGCTTTAGCTAATTAAGTTTTATTAATTTCAAGAGTTATAGTTCTATTTCCTTTTTTGGTAAATATGAGAAGCTACGATTTGAAAGGAATTTATTCTCTAGTACTGGGTTGTCAAATGTTTCCCACAAAGTTCAATAATATCTTCTTTTTGGTTCTTTTAGTCGCTGGGGGATCAGTAATTCTCCTCCTCTCGTTCCTTATATTAGAATGTTTTTTCTCTCTTTTGTTTTTATTGTGAGCTTATAATTTTGTTATTTTTTCCAAAAAGAAAATCAACTTGGGACTAAGCTATGGCTCAGCAATTAAGAGCATGCACAGTTCTTTAAAAGACCTGATTTTAGAAATGGTTTCTGCTGGGTGGTGGTGGCACGTCTTTAATGCCAGCCATGTCTTTAATAAGCCAGGCAGAAGTAGGTGGGTCTCTGAATTTGAGGATAGCCTGATTGAGAAAGTGAGGATAGCCAGGGCTACCCAGGGCAACCTTGTCTTGAAAACAACAAAACAAACTTGCAAAAATGGAGGCATTCCTTTAAGCAATTCCTGCCACTGAAAAATTAAATCCTTCTTAAAAAGCATAGTTGAATATTCCCTTCAATGCATTGATTTAACTGCACCTAATTTCCATATGCCATGCTTTTCTTTCTATGCAGTTTAATGTGTTTTTGGCCAGTATAGTTTTCTTGGCAAATTCTAGGACAATAGTAGATCCTGTTTCAAAAGCCATGTTTCAAAGTCATTATTTTCTTTACATATTATGCTTCCATTAGAAATTAAAACTCTATTTATAAATATTTCTTCTGATAAGCACACTAAAATAGTATTTCCTTTCCTAACCAGGAACTCCTTAGCCCAGGGATTTTTATTTTAGCTCTCTAAGGCTCTCAGCATTGAGCCCCCTTTACCACCCCTACCCACTGTCACCCCTCCCCCCGCAGATGGTGGGGTCCACACAATGGTCAGAACTTATGAATTACTGACTGATGAATTGCTGGGGTTAGCTCCTCCTTTTTCCAGATGGAGACCATCGTGTCTCTTGGATTATTTGCCTCATGGCAAGATCTGGCAGATATGTTTTGAATATTGAAAAGTAAACAGAAATTGTCAGCCAAAGGCACAGGTCTCAGATTATATTCATTTCGTGTGGCCTTCAGTGTATAGCTGTGGCTCCTTTGTTGGTTGCTAAAATTTTATATTATGTCAAGAGGATTTCTACCCATTACCTCAAGTCCTACATTTGACTTTGACAAACTGAGTGCTGTTTGTAGCTGGTTTTCTCCACAAGCAAGAGATTGTTTTGCAATCACCTATAGTGATAGCAGTAAGTTAAGCCTTCTGGTACTGTAACAAAATACTTAAAATAATCTACTCACAGAAGTGGAAGACTTATTCTTGCTCACAGTTTTGGAGGTAGCGTCCATGGTCTGGCTTTAGGGCCTGTGGCAAGGTAGATCAAGTTAGAATTGTGTGATTACTGTTTTGAATATTGAAAAATAACTCGATAAATATTGAGATAATTGAGCCTGATTCCTTCATGGTAGAGAGCGAGAAAGAAAGTCCCCTTGGACTATGTATCCATGAAGATCAGAAGATCTTCCATGAGGCCCCACTTCTTAAAGGCCCCACTACCTCCCCCAGGCTGGAGACTAGGTCTTTAACATGGTCCTTTGGGGGAAGAGTTATCCAAGCCACAGCAGGTGGTTTCATACAAATTGTCTTTGTATTGTGCAGGCTTCAAACAGTATGAAGGAGAAAGGACTGGGGTGCAGAGAATGCATGGTGGAGGGATGGAATTCAAACCTCAGGAATGATGAGTATCCCTTTACCTAAGAGAAACGTTGAAGACGTTACACTGTAGGCAGCCATGCATTCTTCCACAGACACATCTGAGACAAAGATTCAAGTTGAAAACAGCAGAAGATGATCATTCTGCATCAGCCAGAACAATGCAAGGTAGATCAGGGCAAGACTACCGTATGATACTGGGAAAATACAGCTTTATATCGTTAGAATCTTTGTCGCAAAGAATCACTCAATCAGGGATCACTCAGCTGCCTGGGATTCCACTTTGAAGTTAGGACAAGGAGGAATCTGTGAGGTCTTTAAACAGGTTCAAGAGTGAGAAAAGATGCAAGAATTGGTGGGTTTCAAGTAAATTGTGTTCTTGTAGGTGGAATACCGATCTTTCACAGATAGGATCCTGAAACAATATATAGAATGCAGCAACAGAAGGAAGCAAATATCTGAAGAGCAGAAAACCATTTCTAGCTGCTATGCAGCCCCTGAAATGAGCGGCCCTCAGACTCTGCTGCTCACTGTTGGATGAAAAAGAGAAATGGAAAGGAAAGGAAAGGGAAGGGAAGGGAAGGGAAGGGAAGGGAAGGGAAGGGAAGGGAAGGACATGACCGCTCCTAGGTAGGATGAAGGAGAAAGTTTTTTATAGATATATGGAAGAGGCATATATCTATATGTATGTATAGATATATACAGCCAGAGGCAGACACATGTGGGTGAGTGCAGAGTGGACATGACTCTGAACCATATGGGGAGAGGGAGAGGAGGGAACCAAGTATGGCAGCCAGGAGGCCAAAGGTTAAAAAAGCCTCGAAACCATACAGGTAACCAACCACAGTGTCTGGATCATATAGGGATGAGCGGCTGGGGGAAAGGCAGCCCAGCCCCTGGGCTGGAGAGTTCAGGGTAAAGGGCAGGTATGCAGACATACCCCATGATAGGTAGAAACTGAGGAGTGCAGGGAGAACCTGGAGTCCATGTCTGCTTCGAAGTATTAAAGAGACACCACAGCTGCTTGTCCTGGGTTTGAAACTTAACAACTATCACTGCCAGTTGCTTCAGAATCTCAAGAGGCAGACCCAGACCTTGAGACATTTCCTGTAGTGTGCCTACGATTGAGGCTGACAATGAGCTGATTGATATCTATTGATGCGTCTCCTCTTGTCTCTACCTCCTGACCCTTTCATTCTCATAGGATGAATAAATGAGTTGCATAAAGAATTTTAATTATCTTATCAATATTTTACTCCACAAAAGCAAGTAACTCAACATTTAAATGTAATCCATGAACCTGAGGGAAGAGAAATTTGAATAGCTGTTTTCCGTTGCTGATCTTGGGAGTCTCATAACCATGCATATCTTTCCTTTGATTGTTTGTCTTCCCCTCCACTGGATATAACATTGATCATCCTTTAACCACCTACATCAGGATCATTTCACCATAATGATCCTTACTTGTGAGAGTAAACTAGGTGGTAAGGAAAATAAAAGTTCTGCTTTATATTTCTCCAACATACAGTATTTCCAAGATATTTTTAGATTTTTTTTTTTTTTTTTATGGCTGGATGTGTCCCAGAAAGAAAGTTGGCTTTTCTCTCAGAAATTCTTCTATCGAAGGATTTGTAAGGTCTTTGGATCTTTTGAAAGTACTTTCCAATGTGGAGATTTTTGAGCCACTGAGGGATAATTACCTAAGATGTAATAAAACAAAATAAAACAAAACAAAACAAAAACAAAAAACAAAAACAGGGGAGTATTGGAGACTTACCAGCCCAGGCCCAATTTATGGACCACAATGCCAGCTTTTAGAACCAAGGGAACGTCATCCTTAAGTCAGCAAGCACTGGTCACATGCTTGCCCCTCATTACCCATCATTATATACATCTGAAACTTTATTTAGTTCAGAGTATTTGTTTGGCTTATTGTGTGTTACTTTCCCAGTTCTGTACTAAAGTGCTTTCTTTTTTAACTAAAGAGTTCGGTTGTCGATTATTATGCCTTGTGTTTATGAACTAATTAATACTTTCCCCATTGTTTACAACATTCCCAATAGTTCTCATCTTCACTTTTGCCAAGAACACTAACCTGCGTTCCAAAAATCACAATTTCTTCAGAGAACAGTATGTTCTATTGGAATCACTTGAAATAGTGTCGCAAATTACTCTTGGAGATCCTGTGAGCCAGGTGTGGCGCTCCGCTCCAGTCAGTCAGCGAGTTATTGCTCTTGGCTTTGCTGCAACTGATGCTCATACTGTATTAAGCAGACGTGCCTTATTTAGGCTTTTTGCTTGCCAGCAGAGTGGACCATGCCCTCTCTCTGCTCATCCTGACACATGCTGTTAAACATCAGGATGATAGCCAGATCCTATCCCTTTCGTTTAACATCTTTCCCTCACTGAGGTTCAGTTCCTGGCCCCTAACTCTGCTCTGTTAAGTTCCACCACTTAGCACACTATCTGGAGGACAGCCTTGGAATGAGATTCTGAGCAACGAATCTATCCTTTTTTAGAGGAGTTATTGTCAAAATCCATTTCAAATTACACAATTTTGAAGACGAAGCTGTTGATGGCCCTACCCTTGCTGTGAAGTCTAAAGGAACTTTGCAGTCAAAACCAAAATTTGATGGACATGTTTTTAAAATAGTTTAATTGTAATAACTTGTATAATCGTGATATTATAGATACTGACACTTTTTAAGGGCTAAATGTACTGTATGTGCTGAACAATTTGTTGTATATGTTATCTTAATATTATGGCTCTGTAGAGACCTGTCCTCATTCTCAGTTCTTGGATGAGTCACAGGAACATGAACATATCCAGCATCACTCAGCTGCTGGATGATGAAGCTGAATGATGGGAACCTTAAGGAATCTGCTTCCAGATTCTGTAGCTTGTCGTCGCCATCCTTTGTAACAGAAGAAGGAGATGGAAGGGGTAACTAAACAAGCTTCTCTCGTGGAAAGGAACACTACATTCTCTCTTTTTTTTTGTTTTGTTTTGTTTTGTTTTGTTTTTCAAGACAGGGTTTCTCTGTGTAGCCCTGGCTGTCCTGGAACTCACTCTGTAGACCATACTGGCCTTGAACTCAGAAATCCACCTTCCTCTGCCTCCCAAGTGCTGGGATTAAAGGTGTGTGCCACCACTGTCCCACCTTATTCAAATCTTTTTTTTGAAAGCAAATGAATTGGTTATATGTGATGTGGATGTAGTCATTTTAATGTCTTTTAAAATGTAAGATTTATTTCTTCTTATTTATTCAAAAGATATTGTTTGGGCAAACATCCACTACATGCCAAGTTATAATAGGGTAGACCATTCGAGTAAGAATGAATGCATTTCTTTTTCAAATTGATCTCCTCAGATAAAAGATATGGCCTCAGAAACAAGTGTGTACAGCAAATGTCATGATGGGACCCATGTAGTAGAAGGCTGAGGAAAGGGGAAGACACATAATCCACGTGATTATAGCAACATAATCCATGTGATTATAGCACTGTCAACATAACCAGGCATTTGCATGATATCCCTCCAGAAAGATCCTTAAACTCAAATTTTAATCAACTTAGCTTTCTTTCCCAGGATGTTGGGACTTAGTACTGTAACATGGAACCGGGGTACCTGAGTTTTCATCTTGACTCCAGGAAATTTGAATGATTTGCTTAACTTCCCTGCAGTTCAGTTTTCTCCTCTGAACACTAAGAGTAGCTTTAGAAAGAGAATTGTGAGGTTGGAATGAGCTTGAATTTTTTGAAAGAATATTATATATGTGTGTATACATATTAGTTATATATTAGTTGTACATGATAAGTAATATCATAATTACCTTGTAATTATATGTGTGTGTATGTATATATACATGTACATAAAATTGTAAGTAAACACTCCAATCTATTTTAAGGTAAACACAGCTGCCTTTCAGGTGGAACCGATGACAGGTGACAATAATAACTGTATTTACTGATTGAACTGTTATTGTATTCTAGGTATCATGCTAGGATCTGTCATATAAATTTAATTCAGCATCCCAAGAGTCATCAAAATCAAATAATGAAATACAGACAAAAGGTAGCTAAGATATATCAGGACTTGGGTATTCAAATGGAAAACTTAACTTAGTCTTTTTTGGACCTGGATATGAACCATATGGAGGGTGAGACTCCAGCTAGACCTTAAAGGAACCCAAATAAATGATGTGAAGGTCACTGACTGCGGTAGACAGGCAGAGATGAAAACTTGAGAGGTACACATGGAAGAGCCTAGAGAAGAGCCGGAAACATAGATGTGGCCCGAATGAAGAGCTTTTTTAAGCTGTAGAGGACCATCAATGTATCTTAGAACTTGAGCACGTAATGACATAGTAACCTTTGTATTCTAGACAGGTCACTCCAGTGCCACTAAAGGCCATGGGTTAGAAGGAAGTAAAGTAAGTATGGAAAACTCCATTGAAGGATGATTATACTTAAGCTGGAGAGATGGCTCAGTAGTTATGAGTGCTCACTGCTCTTGCAGAGGACCAGAGTCTAGTTCCCAACACTCACATTAGGTAGCTCACAACTTCCCGTAAGTTCAGTTCCAGGGAACGCAGGGCTAGTGTTCATCCTCCATAGGTGCTAACCCACACCTGAACAGACACACACATATAGATACACACGCATACACATAAGCGAATAATAACATGCATATAGACACACATAAAGGAACAGTAAAGTGTTTTAAGAGGGGATTGTTACAATGATTTTACTTCAGGTGAGATCATGAAAAGAAAATAGGTCAGTAATGAAGAGAGACAGAGAAGTAAGCAGATTTGAGAAACAAGTCTTAAGTATTAGTTTGAAGCTCATGTATCCAAATCAACTCCAGGTATAAACTTAAAACATAATTTAAAAAAAGAATGCCTATACATCTCTAAGTTGGAGAAACATTTCCGTTTTAGTTGAATGAACGGTTTAATGGGGAATTTTTTTTTCATTTTGTCCTTGCTATGATTCTTCAGTGACTAATGAAATTTCATATATTTTAAAATATTCTGGTTTGATCTTGGAGCCATGAAGTAAAAGACAGATTTATTTTTAAATCAGAATTCAACCTCATTCAGGAAAGGAAAAGCTTCCTTTATAATCACAATCAGAACCAAAACAAATTTTAAAAGCAAGCAAATTATCCTAAGAAAATAAACATTTTAAAACATTCAAAGCAGAAGTCTGGACACACTTCAGCAGCTGATACACACAGAGGAATGTCTGGAAATGTTAATATCTTCCTGATAAAATTTGTCTCTGGAAGAAGAGGAAATTCAAATGGCTTGTGAAGGTCACAAAGTTGTCAAACTCTAGTTTCCCCTAATAGCTGCCTCAGGAGATTGTGAGGCTCTGTGATTACTGTTTTTCACCGATGGATCTCCAGGCAGGCCCTCTCCACCCTGCCTGGGGCACCACCGACATTTTGGGTTTGATAGCTTTAGCTGTCCGACTAACTTGCGAGCACCACACTGTGTAGTAGCTTTCCTAGGCTCGGCCCACCAGATGCCAGTAACACCCCCTCCACTCGTGGTGCTGCTGATAACAAAAAACTGTCTCCAGAAGTTGACAAATATCCCCTCGGGGAAAATGGCCCCAATTAAGAACTGCTCTCAAGTCCTCTCTGACCTTGAAATACCATAAATATTAGCCAACAGGGGGGAAAAAAAAGGTGAGATGCTGCACAGTTTCTCATACAGATTCTAACATTTCTTCGTTGTTATTTTCACCACGTTTATGCCCTTTTCTCAAAAAAGTTGAGCATCATCTACCATTGTGATGAGCATCTTCTCCGTTTCTGCCTTCTGCTGGGTTTCTCCATTCCCGGCTATGCTTTTCATGAGTGGGCGCTGTACTCCCAGGCTCTCTTCTAGTCTTGCTCGTAAGTGGATTCAGCCGGTGGAGGAATGGCAAAAGAATGGAGTTGATGGATCGGAAGAAGTGATATAAAGCTGCTGTGTGACTTCCATGGCTCTTAATCCTGTTAGTCAAACCCTTCCTAGGCCTGTCATCCCTCTTTCGATTCCATCTTCTACCACACATCCCTGGATCTCAGGGTTATCTCCATCCTTTGCCCCTACATAGGTTAGTGGTGTCTTCCTGTTGCTAATCTCTGGTTTACCTCTCATTTCCGTGGGACTAGATAACTTTCCCACCTATCTATGTAACTAATTGCCACAGAATGAGTTATGTCCCCCTACATTCTGTGTTTTTTAATTAATTAATTAATTAATTAATTAATTAATTTACATCCCCAGCACTATCCCTTCTCCTGCCCCCCTTCACTGTGACCCTCCCCTCATCCTCACTCCCATTCTGCTTTGAGAGGGTAGGACACCGATGGTCATCCTCCCACCCTGGCACATCAAAATCTCCAGAGACTCGATAAATTCAGTATTCTAACACCCTAATTCCCATTATGGAAGTATCTGACTAGGAAATAATTCATGTTAAATAAGGTCCTAGGGTAGAACCTTGATCTGCAGCATCATTGTCCTCTAAAAAAACATACCGGACCACAGGCTCTCCACTTTTTTTTTTTTTTTAAATCCTCTTTCCCAACATGAGAATACAGCAAGGAGTTGTCTACAATGCAAAAAAGAGTCCTCACCAAGAAATGGACCTACTAGCACCTTAGTCTTATGCTTTTCAGCTCCCAGAACTCTGAGGAATTCTGCCTCTTAAGTCACTCCATCAGTTGTATTTTGTTATGGCAGCACACAAAACCTGGCGTATTCATCCATTTCTTGTATTATACCTTCATTATTTGAAGGGGCTGGAGGACTTCGGTTTTCCTGACTAACAAAGGCCTTTACATCACCAAGACAATGTACTATTTATTGAGTTCCTAGCATGTGCCACAAATTATGCAAAAGAAACTTTAATACTTGTTTTCTTAACTATTTTCTTCAAAAACACTGTAACTTGTTTTTGTTGCTGTAGTTGGGAGGGTTGTTTGTCTTTTAAGTGATTGTCTTACTTGGTTTCTCTCATGATCAGAAGATAGGAATGGGACAACCGTATTTATCTTGTATGGGAATAAATGATCACAACTACTTTAGATACTGTGGCATAAAACATAAAGGCTCTGAGTCATTTGGAAAAAGTCATAATTCCCTTACTTATTTCCTGTCTGGCCCTAAATTAGTCTCTCTAGGCCATGCTTTCTGTGATTGAAAACTGGTCTAGCGATAGTCAACAGGATAGGAAGGGTTGTTCTGTGTTAAGCGTTTAGAGTATGTTTAGAGATTGAGAAAACACTCAAGTAAATCTAGAACTCTTAGCTATAATTGACCATGTGCCAGTTCTGTGCTAACCACTATGTAAGGATATAGACACAAAGAAGAAGCAATGTCCTCCAAGAGTTTCAGTATACAACAGGCATGAACAAAACAGTAATTATAAAAAGATGGCAAATTAATAGGCTAGTATCTTATCAGGAAGCCACCTTGATGAACTTTGGGCTTTGTTCAAGGTCTGAGTCTTACTTCTGGCAATCACTAACCATTTGAGTCATGGGCAAATTGCCTAACTTCTCTAAGCCTTCTCACCCCCCCCCCAAATGGGCATAATCGTGGTGTCTATTTCATAGGGGTGTACGGGAAGAAGTGAAACTATAAATACAGAGTCTATTACAGAGATCTTGGCAGATGGCACACTTCCACAGAAGAGCCATTACTTTTATCATTAATGGGGGAGCATCGATTAGGGGTGTCCAACCAAGCAAGGATGCCTCAGATTTTCTACTCGATGCCTGACACTTTGAGCAACTTCATAATAACTGTCTTCCATGGTTTTCCCCATGCTCAGAAGAGGGGAATGAGTCTATAATACTTTTATAGTATGAAAATAAATAGTCATGGCTACTTTTGAAAATGTCTTGACAAAATATATTAATCCTTCATACATGCACACAAATCAGTTCCACACCCACACCACACACACACACACACACACACACACACACACACACACACACATGAACATTTATATATATCAGAATTATTGTAATAGTACAACCAAATGCCCATTGGCAAAAGAACAGATCATTGCATTGCGGTATATCCATAACCAATGAAATATCACATCACAATGAGAATAAGCTACACATACATACGTGCCACAATAGACAAAGAGCTGAGAAAGAAAGCCAGAAGGTGGCGCAGCTTCTTATTCTACTTAGAGGAAATTTAAGAACAGGAGGACTGATCTATGGTCACAGGAGTCAGATCATTTGTTATTATTTTGAAAATACTAAGTGGACCAGTGTATTGAGATTTGTTTCTCTAACCATGCAAAATAGAAACACTTAATGTGGTTTACAATGTCCAAGATGTAAATACTCCCAGCATCTTGGACTATAGGCTCTGACAGACCTCAAGGAGTAGATTTGCAAAGAGATACAAATGTGAATACCCTGTTCTGACTAACAGAATTGGGAGGTGGCATTAGAGAGCAATATGGTGTGTTAAGACTGTTTTCCTTGAACAGGGCTTACATAGGCACATGCGCAACCCCAGAGTTCCACACTCATGGGTTATTAATTTTGCTGTACATTATACTTCAGTAGAATGAAAATTAAAAACATAATTCCACAAACTGGAATGAAAATGTAGTTTTAGCTGTTGTGTCCCACGGGAAGAGCCAGAGAGGCACTAGGGGGTCTACGGCTAGGATATAAGCTCTTTTTTTTTTTTTTTTTTTTTTTTGATGCTTAGAATACATCTGAAACAAAACACAGACAGCATAAAGGTTAAAAAATTTTATTATAGTATGGTAATTTACACAGCTGGACCATCCTTAAGTATTTCAACTTTAGACAATCTCATCATCAGCTGTTGATATACCTGATAAAACAGAGCTGTGCTTTTGGGGAAAAAAAAAAAAAAGAACCCAGATTCACTGTCCTAGAGTCTGTGATCTTGTCACTTAGAAACATGGTTATTCCACTGGGAAGCTACAGGTGAGCATCAGCAGAAGCCCAGCGCTACTTAGACACAATGGCTGGACATCAAAAAAAGCATCAACACAAACACTTTTTATTGTGAGAAAAAATACACAACCATTTTTATTATGTCCTTCACAGTTAAATATGCTGAATACATGTGAAGATATCTGTAGTCTGCCTAAGTAAGACACTTCAGTAAGACATTTGCTCCTGATATTTACAGCACTTGGGTACTTAAAGTCACAAAGCCAAAGCAAAAACTCAAACGGTGTTTATGATGACTAGGTATGCCCGTAGATTCATTTGCTTCCAATCTGGCAGTACAGCACCATGGAAAATACCAGACCAAGAATCTAGAAATAAAGCACAGGAGTAACGTAGATGTTAAAGAATAACGTGGAAAATGAAAGCTGTCGACTGAATGGAAAAATTAATCTCAAAGACTGAGATGTCCCTCCCCCTTCTCTCTCCCTGTCTGTCTGTCTGTCTGTCTGCCTACCTATCTATCTCTATCCATCTCTGTTTCTCTCTGTCTCTGTCTCTCTGTCTCTCAGTCTGTGTATGTGTATATGTGTGTGTGTGTGTGTGTGTGTGTGTAAGTGTGTTAGTGTGTCAGGTATTTCCAGCGAATCTTCAATGGCCCTACTTAATTGTTCAGTATCAGCTACTGTTCCAGGATGGTCTCATCCTGTGGTATGTACATATCTTTCTGTAAGCATTTTCCTCTGAGCTCTGGGTACCCACAGCCTGCAGGAACTAAATATACTTATTGATTCCATTGAAAGACCATGGTCGTCTGGTTTGGATCACCTGCACAGAAATCAAGGAGTCTAAAATTTCTTCCACTAAAAAGTGGAAGCAAAAGTTTTAGGCAATGCTTAGAAGTGAAAAAAATGAGTAAATTTTTGAAGAAGGAAAAAAAATATGCACTTGTAAACTGGGTAACAGATTAACTCTAGAATTTTCTTCTTTAGTAACAAAACAACTGAAAATCTAGGACATGAATCCCATCTCCTTAGTTCTTCCAAGGGTAAGGACCCTCAGAACTGGCTCTGTAGTTGGTGACTTAAATGCTTTGGTTTAGCTGTAGAAATGATAGAAAAGACCTGCGTGTAGTTAGATGAAGATTGTAGCCCTTCCTTGTCTCCTTTGAAAGGAGGCTGGGGGAGAGAAAGGTGACATTTGCTGAGTCACCTTAAATGCTCCTAGAGTGCTGACTTTCTCACTAACATCCTCCTACAAGCATAATTCAAATGAGGACTGCTGTCAGCTTTTTTCTGCCTTAAAGAAAAAAGAACAACAGATAGCAGTTCTCTAGAGCATTCTCTTTCGTTCAAGATGCTCTGAGATGCAGGGCTCAAAAGTAATTTAATTGTTTTGCCTTTATTCCAAATCTTATTGGTAGGAAACAAGTAATAAAATGACCAAAATACTGAGCTCCAGCATCTACAGTCTTTCTTGCCTTGAGATGGATGCCCACAACTCCTTGAGATAGGGCAGGCCTTAGACTGAAGAGCTGAATGAAACACTCTCACATGGTTGTCTAGAAGTGTGTCTAATAGCACAGTTCTTTTATTTCTTTATATCAGGTAAGAACATTTATGTTCAGAAAAACAGAAGAGAAATTAACCTGTGTACACATTTTATGGTGTGTATACTAAGACTTAGAACAGACTTGATGCTAAGTGTGTTTAAGCATAGACTCCCACACGCTGAAGCTGTTTTTCCAAAAGTAGTAAAATGGCTTTGTTCCTGCGAGGTAGCCCTTCCTCCTTTTAAGTGGTAGATAGTCCTCGTCATTTGATAATTTTTATTCACTGAATGTAAAACCAAAAAATGCTTACCTCTTTTTAATAAGAATAAGAATCTGCTTATTTAACTCCAGATAAGGATTCCAAACATCCGTAGATGATTTTTTTTTTCTTTTCAGACTCGAGTATGAGCATCTTCCCTGAGTCTCCAGTATGCCCTCTGAGAGGAACCCCTCAGGTACAGTCTTAACAAAGCTTCCACCGAAGGTCTAAATGTGAAACATGGGTTGGTTTGTTTTCTGAGAAGATGTCTGCGTAGATTTTCTGCATTAGGTCTATGGGAAATTGATTCTATTTCCTGAAAAATGTTTATGAGAAGATTATTTTCTCTCTATGTATCTTTGCGTTTCCTTGAACTTGGAAACAGAGAACATAAGAAGCTCACCTAACGATTCTAAGACTAAAATCTAACCAGGGCCAGGCTTCTACTGATGGGATACTGGAGGACCATTTGCAAAGGTCTCTTTGGAATCAGGCACTAACTATTTTTTTCTTTTACATCAAACTCTAGATTCGGAAACTAAACAAGGAAATTATCCAACCACTCTTTCAGTCAGCTCTTTTCCACAGCGACAGATAGTCTAGGTATCAGAGTTTAACCCTCTCAAGGAAGGCTAAACATTACAATAGCTGCAGACAGCCTCCATACTGATAAATTATGTTGTATAGCATTTTTTATTCAGCTATTTCACTGGAAAGAAATCATGTTTCACATTTAGACCTTCGGTGGAAGCTTTGTTAAGACTGTACCTGAGGGGCTCCTCTCAGAGGGCATACTAGAGACTCAGGGAAGGTGCTCAAACTCGATTCTGGAAAGAAAAAAATCATCATGGGTGTTTAGAATCCCTATCTAGAGTTAAAAACACCCCTGTGTGTAACAAATACAAAGAGTATATCAAAAATTCATAAAATATTGATATGTGCTGCTTCTTTTGCAACCGTAGCTCCTACTCGTTCTGTTAAGATCCCCAGCAAAAACTTTGGCTATGATACTCAAGCCACCAATCTTTCCAATCAATCATGTCCTTGTTACTTTTGGCTCAGCTCCAACAAACCTCTTAAAAGCGTACGTGAGCTGTATGCTGCCAGCGTCATCTCTCTAAATTTGGATCTAGCATGAAATGTAATACTTAACCTCATTTAAGGCCTGCCCTCCCGATCTTAGTTCTTGGTGATTAAGCCCAGGTCTCTGAGCTTATTAACCTTGTGCTCACCAGCAAGCTGTGTTCTCGAGCATGATTTAAGTTCAACTCTGTCAAGACAGAAGGGTGTGTGTGTGCCATATGTTTATATGACGATGAGTCTATTCTTTATCTTTGTCAACATTGTGTCTTATTTCTAAATGATCATGAAGCCAGAATACAAAGGAAAGGAACAAAGGACACAAGGACACAGAACAAATATCAGAATCTAGAGAAACAGACCTAATGCAGAGTAACTTTTGACTTTGATTCTCAGTCAGGTTCAAAGAAATCCATGTTCTACCAACACAGGCTTTTAAATTTGGGCTATGAGAATTTTTTGATGCTAGTAGTACCTAGTTTTTTTTCTGATACTTGGCTGAGAAATGCCACAAGGAACCACTTAGAACATTATATTGCTTTACTCTCAAGAGAAATTCCTACCAAGTGATGTGACAGGAATTTGCAATCTGCTAAAGCACCCAAAGTGTCAAGTGCTCAACTACACAAGAAGGGAGCAAACATCTCTCAAGGGAGATTAGCAGGGAGATTCCACAAGGTGTTCGAATTCTTGCTACTATATTGACATAGGCTTACGAGCAACTCTGACTCATTTGATAGCTCCAGTTCTCAAGATCTGAAATAACTCCATAAATGCTCTTTAGAAAAATGTTTTATTTCATCTTCTTGGCAAATATCTGGAGGCCATATAAAAACCCTCCTTCGAGTTGTAAAAAAGAAATGCCAAGAAGTCCATCAAGATAAGAATCTGATGGAGAATATATTTGTCAGCATCAATAATTGAAGTAATGGCGTGATACATCAGAGCTTTCCTGGAGACCTCTCCAAGTCTGCTCTGAGTACCTAAGCTGGGAAAATGAGAGGAAATGACTTAAGATGTTTAGAAATTCTCAGATTTCTCTAGAATGAACTAGAGGAAAAGCATTCCTTCGTGCCTTTGAGTTTAGCTTGTATTTCCTGTTTCAAGATCATGGCTAGAAATGAACAATCTTGGGGGTTGTTCCTTTTCCTCAATTCCTGCTTTCTGCTGAGATCACCTCAGGAACGTTTAACACTTGTACTGGTTTTGATGAAAAAGGGATACCTACAACTAAGAATTGTCTAGATTTTTTTTTCGCAAAACGAGAAGACTTTTAGAAATAGTGTCAGCTTTTCTTGGTTTATAGGAATGTAATCCTACCTATTCCAGTCTCCAGAGTGAGTCAAAGAGATGCTGTGCCCTGGGCAGTGTAGACCTCGTGCTTTCTAAACACCCTTGTTTGGTTCATCACGAGTGTTGGTATTCTGTCTGGACTCCACCCCCACAGTGCCTGGCTGCAGCCAAGTATGCTCCTCCCCACAGTTACCTGGCAACAGCCAAGTGCCCTGGCCCACTATAAATGGGGCTGCTTGCTTGCCCCCTCCCTCTTACTCTTGCTTTCCACTTGTCCCTTTCTCCACATTCCCTTCCCCTTCTCTACTCTCTCTCTCTCCTCTCTCTCTCTCTCTCTCTCTCTCTCTCTCTCTCTCTCTCTCTCTCTCTCTCTCTCTCTCTCCCTCTCTCTCTCTGCCTTTCTCTCTGCCTCTACTACTCTCTTAACTTCCCTCCCCATGACATAAATAAACTCTATTCTATACTATACTGTCATGTGGCTGGTTCCTCAGGGGGAAGGGATGCCTTGGCATGGGCCTGCTGAGGCACCCCCTTCTCCAACACACCTTAGAACATATTCTTATACCTATTTATCCTTTTATGATCACAACAATGAGTATATGTTACTGCCAAGCGTGAGTCTCCCTAGGCCCAGATGCTGAGAGAGGGGTCTTTGGGAGCAGCAAAAACAAATGACTCAAAGTCAAATCGTGGGTCCCAGCTGCTGAGATAACTTTCCAGACTGCTGTGTGTGTGTGTGTATGTGTGTGTGTGTGTGTGTGTGTGTGTGTGTGTGTGTATGTGTGTGTTCTGTTCTGCTCTAGACAACTTTTTCTTGCTATTCTAAAAACTCTCTGGTTGAGACAGATAGCTTTCTGCTCGCTGTCTGCTAGTAAAAGTTGTAAAAAGCTCTCTGGATAGCTCATGGGTTTCTAAGCAAGTCAGAAATCCTGTTAGAAAAATTTAAAAAATGATTCTTGGGTTCTCTGATCAAAACCAGAAAGCCAGAAAAAAATTCTAAAAGACCTGTGTTCACTCTTCAGACAGGCTTCTCTGGATAGCTGCTAAAGAACATTCTAAAAGAGCTGTGTCAGCTCTCAAAGTAATTTTGGGATTTCTGGCTAAGATATCCTGTGAGAAAAAAATTCTAAAAGAGATGTGTTCCCTCTCTATGGATTTTCTGGCCAAAATCAGAAATCCTATTAGAAAAAAAATTCTTGAAGCACTGTTTTTGCTCTCCAGAGATCTCCAGAGAGCTCAGAAAAATTCTGAAGAACTGCTCTCCCTTTCTGCTAGCTCATCTCATGCAAAGCAAAAGCCCAGGTTTTTATTTACATATCAATTCAATTTTGATTACCTTATAAATCAGCATCCTGTTTTCCTAGCCTTCAGTTGCCTTCAGTTCTTAGGAGAAGGCAAACACACATTTTCTTTTAACACTGCAAAGGAATTCAGAGATCTGCCTGTCTCTCTGTTAAGCAGAGAGTGTTAACTAACTAGGCTAGACCTTGTCCTGAAACTGCCATTTCTACCACACCTGGACCTAAATTAGCTCTGTCTCAGGCTGACTCAGGAACTTGCCTGCATTTGTATCTGTCTGTTTTTGTATCTTTCTGACAAGTTGGCTCACAGAGCAGCTGCTTTTGTCTCTTTAGATTCGTGAAGCCCTTCATAATTCATATTGCACCCTTATATTTTGCCTAGTTGAGAAATCATATATTTTTGAATCTATGTGTTTAGAGTTCTTTTCCACAGCCTTATGGGATGTCCTAAAGGTCCCAGCGTTTATCATTTTGCTGAGACGTTAGCCACACCTTTGCCTCTCTAACTCACGATGTCTCAAATTATCTTGGAGTTAACAGGGAGAACATTCCTCAAAGGAGGAATGTGAAAATATGTACAGTATTATACAAACAAGCCTTATTGCCCACAGCAGCCTTGGACACTCCTGAAGGCACACTCCTGCTGGACCTGTCCCAGGGGCAGGAACCATGTCATTCTGTTCCCACCCAGGCCATGCTGGACCCACATGTTATAATGTTACAATTATTAAAATGTATGCAGAGGTGATCACACTATTATACTGTACCTCGATAACTGCCAGTCCAAAAGCAACTCCAATAACAATAATAATGTTCTTTTCAATCAGATCTTTGATCAAAGAAAGACAGGTCTGTTTAAAAAGAAAAAGAAAAAAGAAAAGAAAAGAAAACATTACTTTCAGTGAAATTTTGATCTCATATTAAGTTGATGTTTCATATTGATACCAAGGTCAACAAAGAGGAATTGAACTATTTCTTCTACCCCTAGCTGACTGTGGGACCCACAATCAATAGAGTGGCATTGTTTAGAGCAAGCACTCCAGCACAAGCCTCATGTTCAGGAGTAGCTGACCAATGCAAAATGGACCCCACAGGATTTTTGTGTGCTTTTATTTGGTTACAGTTTGGTAGTAGGGAGGGTTGGAGTTACATTCTTTTCTTGGGGGTTTTGCTGTTGTACTGGATTTTTGTTTGTTTGTTTGTTGAAAAAGAACTTAAAATCAGGAGGGCAGAAGAAGGGAAAGGATCTGGAAGGACTTGGGGAGGAGACGAATATGATCAAAATACATTTAAATCAGAAATGTTTTAAATATTAAAAATATAATAAAATGACTTGGTGAAAAAAATTAAAAAATTAATAAGTCAATTTGTAACCATTTATCTCCAGACTATAATTTTCATAAACAAAAATAATCACAGATTACATGGGTTTATGACCTACAGCAAGGAAGTCTACTGTTGAGATTCCAGCTATGTATACTGCAGATATTCCTCTGGAAAACAAGGGAATGTCAAGTCCTCTAATAACAAATATGACTTCTATTTTTATCTTCAAAGGGTCCATTATGTGTGCTCTTATGATATTACTTTAAGAAAGAGTTTAGAAAGTCGTTTCTCTGATACATTATTTTGAAATGTATTCAAATTAGGCAAATCTAACTTTAAAAAAATTCAGACAAATTATACACATTTCAATAACTGAAAATTACAAGGATAACTTTTTTAAATAGAGAATGTAATTTGTACAATATAACCTGTACTGTCATGAACTATTCATCCCTGTGACATCCTTGTGTGTATAAAGACTGACCAAGATCATACTACTTGCTAGAAACAGTAAAACAAATAAATAAATAAATAAATATCTCCAAAGCTGGGAAGGTCTTTCCCAAACTTCATCCCTTAATATAATAAACTTCTTCATTCACTTCCAATCCAAAGCAGCAAGCATCTGAGATGATCATGCCAGTTAGGGCCAAGACAGAGATGAATGTCTACATCTATTGATTTATATTTATGATACCTGTCTCCTCCTGCTTCCAAGAAAACAGAGAGCAAAAGAGAGTGAAGAAAAGAAAAGGAACCATGGGCCAGGCAGTGGTGGTGCATGCCTTTAATCCCAGCACTTGGGAGGCAGAGGCAGGTGGATTTCTGAGTTTGAGGCCAGCCTGGTCTACAGAGTGAGTTCCAGGACAGCCAGGGCTATACAGATAGACTCTGTCTCAAAAAACCAAAAAAAGAAAAAAAAAGAAAAGAAAAGAAAAAGAAAAGGAACCATGGGGCTGATAAGATGGCTAAGCAGGTAAGAGCACTGACTGCTCTTCCAAAGGTCCTGAGTTCAAATCCCAATAACCACATGGTGGCTCACAACCAGCCATAATGAGATCTGACTCCCTCTTCTGGTGTGTCTGAAGACAGCTATAGTGTACGTATTTATAATAATAAATAAATCTTTGGGCCATAGCGAACAGGGCCAACCAGAGCGAGTGGAGTTGACCAGAGCAAGCAGAGGTCCTAAAGTCAATTCCCAACAACCAGATGAAGGCTCACAACCATCTGTACAGCTACAGTGTACTCATATACATAAAATAAATAAATAAATCTTTAAAAGAAAAGAAAAGAAAGGAAAGGAAAAGAAAAGGAAAGAAGAGAAAAGGAACCATGAATGGTATCCATTTGTGGGCTTCCTATTTTTCCAGACTTTCAAATGACACGTTGCAGATGGGACTATTCCATGAAATGATGACCTTCCTTACAGGGTGCTAGGACAGCTGTTGGCTTATACTCAGATGAATTCTGTATGAACTTTCAGGAGATATCATTTCATAAAGTGCTTTTCAAAATATATCTTGAAGAAAACCATCTCTCAGATGAGTCCTCCATAGGAACTGGAGATGCGCATCAGCCTAGCCTATGAATTCCCTCATCATCCTAAGTAGAAGCTACATTCATCCATACCAGATAATGATTTCCATTCTATGTTGGAAATGCTGTGTTGCTAAATTTAGGTAGGCAGGAGGGAATCAGAGAGGATTATAAAAGGTAAGAATGAAATAATTTAATTACTATTATTTTGACAATGAAATGACAGTAATATTGACCCCTGTAATTCTCTCCCGTCAATTACTGTTAGTGTGAGCGATGCCTGGACTACCTCAGAGCACAGCCTCTTCAGCCCCAGTGAGTAGTCAGGAGGAGAGAATTTTTTCTTCTGTGATTTGGTATTACCTCTCATTTGTTAATGATGCTAACAACTGGTAAATAAAAACAACACTAGATTGGAAATAACTTGTGAATTGGAGTAGCTTTTGGGAATCTCTCATGACTAGATCACATAAATTTGCTGAAGCCATTTTGATGCCACAAAGGTATAACTGATAAAGAGTCAAATCTGAAGAAGAACAGTAAAACATTTAAACATTGATGGCAATTGTGTTTCTACTAAGCCTTTCCAGGCAGAAGAGACATCTATCTATCTATCTATCTATCTATCTATCTATCTATCTATCTATCCATCTATCTATCTATTATCTATTTTTATTTCACATGAATTTGGTATTTTGCCTACATGTATGTCTGCATGAGGGTGATGGGTCCCCTGGAACTGGAGTTACAAATACTTGTAAGCTGCCATATAGGTGCTGGGAGTTGAAATTGTGTCCTCTGGAAGAGCAGTCTTAACTGCTAAGCCATTTCTCCAGCCACAGTGTGAAAAGCCTTGTAATGAGGGATGCAATTACAAGAGGTAGTCAATAAACATGATAAGTAGTCACACATTTTTCATTAAAAAGCACATGGAAAAATTGAAGTTTGGTATCCACAACTCAGACACTTTGGATGTATATAACATATAGAAGATAGAAACTCACTGTTTACATTGATTTCAGATACTCACAGCAACTTCTCAATTGCAACAATAAGTAGATAAATTAGCAAGTACATTTATCATTTGGAAACTGAAGTCCTAAATATCAAATCCTTTATTTCTACTTAAATGGATTCTTGGGGAAAAGTATTATAACTAGGAAAAAAAGATTGACTTTTGCAAACCAAAGTAAAAATATTAATTTTCAGAACTTTAATTAAGATAAAAAAGGGCAGTAATTGTAGTGACCAAAGACAGAATAAAATAAACTTTTATGTTAGCTTGTACTTGACCTAACTTTGACACATGAAAGTTCAATTTAAATGATGCTAAGCTTTTAGACAAAAAAAACTTTCATTTAAAATTATCTTCTTTTACAGTTAATAAAGATTAGCTTTATATTTGGGTAAGTGAATATTTTAATAGTATAGATTCCCTGGTGCTTGCTGTATTTTAAGTTTTTACAGAGCCAGTCATTGTGAAAAGACTATATCAGAACTTGATTATGCCAAATTGAATCTTATTCTCACCTTTCGATAAACATGATATTGCAGATAAGTTTCACAGTCAGATTCTGTACATTTACATGACTCTGCTGCATCTGGAAAATTATTTCCCCAGTCAGAAGCTCCATTATCCAAGCCACAGCACTTGAACTGTGAAGAGAGAGGCAGAAAGAAACTCAGTCATTAACACAGCCAGAAGCATCATCACACATCGAGTTGTTCTTCTAAAAGGTCATTATGAAGATGTGTCGTAGGCTAAAATATAAATTTTATTTTATTTCGGTGTTATGTATATGTGCTTATATACTTTTGCCGGCACATGAGTGAGTGTCTAGGTGTGTGTGTGTGTGTGTGTGTGTGTGTACATGTGTGTATGAAAGCATGAGCATGTGCTAGGGTACAGCAGGCATGTCCTGTGTACCCAGAAGCCAAAGAAGGTTTGGGATCCGTTGGAACTGTGTTTAAGGGAGATATAGCCAGCTGACATGGATGCTGAGACTTGACCTCCAGTCCTCCAAAAGCAGCAACTACTCTTAACCACCGAGCCTCTTTTGCAACTCTTCATGCTAACATATGATAAGTCACCTTACCCATGCATAACTAAAATAAAAATAAGTAAATAAAATCCACTTTTAGAAAGAAAGGAATGTTCAATTTTGGTCTGACCATCAATAAAGCAAAAATGACTAAGGCAGTAAAAGTTTGAGGAAATTGGAAATAAAGTTTAAAAAAATAAACAAAATTCTTAACATTTAGTTTTAATGACAAGAGAAAGAGTCTGATCTATGTATCCTAGGTACACACACACACACACACACACACACACACACACAAAGTCAAGTTCTCAACTTAAATAAATTCACATGCTGCTCAAATTTTTTGAAAAGTTTTAAAAATAATTGTTTTTCGTGATCTCCACACCAGAGACATTTCAAAAAGCAGAAAGTTCCAGAATCTCCGTGAGACTGAGTTTTCATAGAGATCTTTGAAATAGGAAAGCAAGCACAAGCAAAAGATCAACGTTTCAGATGAAATGTTCAAATGTCCTAGAGATGAAAGCACACACTAAAGTGGCTGAAGGCAAGGAGGATGCGGTGGTGGTCCAGGAAGGAGGCGAGGAGGTGGGCATGGCACAGAACACTATTGGATGAGCAACAGAAAGGAAGTACCCATCCTCTTCTAACTCATCCACAGAGAGAACACGTCATGACGAAACTACTGGGAAGAGGTATTAAACAACCACTGCCACCACCACCACAACAAAATGCGGGCTGCACTTTCAGATATCAATTTAATCCCAGCACATCAGGAAACAGAATCGGCAGATAGCTATGAGTTAATGGCCAATCTGATTTACACGGTGAGTTCCAGGACAGTCAGAACTATATATTGCGACATAGACAAAAACAAAACAAAACAAAACAAACAAACAAACAAACAAAAGCCGGGCAGTGGGAGGCAGAGGCAGGCAGATTTCTGAGTTTGAGGCCAGCCTGGTCTACAGAGTGAGTTCCAGGACAGCCAGGGCTACACAGAGAAACCCTGTCTTGAAAAACTACCAAAAACGAAACGAAACAAAACAAAACAAACAAACAAACAAACAAACAAACAAAACAATCATCTGGGCACATATCTTTAATCTCAGCAGTTGGGAGGCCTAGACAGGTAGACCTCTGAATTTTAGGCCAGCCTGGTTAATTGAGTAAATTCCAGAACAATCAGGGCTTCATAGAGAAACCTTGTCTTGAAAAACGACCAATGTATGGCTAATCTTGAGGCCCACATCAGAAGAGGGAGCAAGCCCATGCCCTAGACAGAGCCTGGATAGCCAAGAGACCCAGGGTAGAACTCAACATAGATAGCCAAAAAACAAAAATCCATAAATTGATTCTTAATGATATTCTGCTAGACTCATAGGCATTGTCCAGCTATCATCAGAGAGGCTTCTTTCAGCAAAGATGGGAGTGGGTACTCTCACTGCGACACATTATACAGAGAAAGAATCTTAACTGGAGATGTCCAGCAAATCCTACCTCTTAGAGATTGGAGAACTCCAAAGAGGGGGAAAAAAGAAAAGAAAGAAAAAAAGAAAGAAAGGAAGGAAGGAAAGAAGGAAGGAAGAGAGAAAGGAAGGAAGGAAGGAAGGAAGGAAGGAAGGAAGGGTGGGTGGGAGAGTCAAGGACACCAGGGGAACATGGCCCAATGAATGAACTAAACAGGGCTCATTTGGACTCACAGAGACTGAAGTGGCAAGCATGGAGCCTGCATGGGTCTACACCAGGTCCTTTGCATATAAGTTATGGTTGTGTTTCTGTTATTTTTGTGGGACCCCTAACAGTGGGGGGGGGGGGGGGGTGAGTGTTTCTCTGACTCTTTGGCAAGCTCTTGGGATTCTTTTCCTCCTATTGGGTTGCCTTGTCCAGCCTTGATAATAGGACTTTTGCCTTGTTTTATTGCATCTTGTTTTGTCATGTCTGGTTGTTGTCTCTTGGAGGCCTGTTCTTTTCTGAAGAGGAAATGGAGGGGGAGTGGACCTGGGAGAGAGAGGGGGGTAGGTGGGGAGCTAGAAGGAGTGAAGGGAAGGAGTTGGGAAGGAAAACTGGTTGGGATGTATTGTATGAAAGAAGAATCTATTTTCTATTAAAAAGAGAGAGAGAAAAGAAAAGGTTTCTAAGAGATAACAACCAAACATAACAAAATAATATATAATAAGGTGAAGTAAAAACTTTCATATCAAAGTTGGGCACAGCAACCAGACAAAAGAAGAAGAGTCCCAAGACCAGGCAAAAGAGTCAGAGACCCCCTCATTCCTACAGTCCGGAGTCCCATAAAAACACTATGCTAATAGCTATAATATATATGCAGAGGACCTGGTGTGGACTCATAGAAGCCTTGTGCTTTCTGCATTAGTTTCTGGGAGCACATAGGCACCTGGCTGAGGTGACTCAGAGGGCCTTCTCTTCCTGGTGTTCCCCATACCTGCTGGCTCTTACAATCCTCCACCTCCTCTTCTGCAGGATTCCCTGAGCTCTCACGGGAGGATTTGATGAAGACTAAGGATTTGATGAAGACTTCCTATTTAGACTATCCCTCTGGAACATATTGTATGAGATAAGAATCTATTTTAAGAAAGAAAGAAAGGAAGGGAGGGACGAAGGGAGGAAGGAAGGAAGGGAAAGAAAGAGAAAGGCAAAAAGCAAAACAAAACCATGAAAAATAGACAAAGAGCTTTCATTCAATGGTTGTAGTTAGGTAGCCTATTATTTATATTTAAAGCCCACCCTGCCAAAATTTCAGTTGCTGATAACGGGACCTAATGTCCAGTTTTGCTGCAAAGATAAAGAACAAGAAGGTCCATACAAAGTGATAAGCCCAGTCCGCAGCACTTAGGACCTGCTTTCAAATACTTTGACTACTATAGTTTCCTTTTCAATGTCTGTTATATTGCTTGTGCTATACTCTCAAGTGAACATGATTTCTTCATTATCACTATCAATGATTTAGATAGACATGAGGAAAGGATGTGTCAGACACTATAGAACAGTGAAGTTGCAAAGAGGGTCCAAATGATGGGTTTAAACTAGAAGTTCAATTGAGGCAAAGATAATGACATGGGCCTTTCTTCAAAGGCTGAGTTGCACAGACACGTGACTCAATGTTCTTATGGTAAAGAACGAGCTGAAACTTTAGCTAGTTCCAAGGTCAGTCTTATCAAGGAGGTCTTCCTTCAGACAGCATCCTCGCTCCCACGAGCGAGGCCACTAGTCACTTACTCCTCATGGTTATTGTGAATAATATTAATCAATGTGGACTTGCTGTATAAAATAAAACGTAAATCCCACATAGGTAAGATTATCCCACTTGAAATACAACATGCCTGATTATTGTTAAAGAGGCACAGAGAGATAAAGGATAGGAGGAGAAGATAGAAAGGCTAATGACGCTGGTTAGGATACCCACTCTCTAGACCTGCAATAGAGCAGTTAAGGAAGAAGTTTTGTCAGAACAAACTGTTAAGCTGTACGAGCGTTGGCTGTAAAAAGCCAGAGTTAATGACGCATCACCCTTATATAAATAAACACTTATCAAGATTTCCAGAGGGGCCACATTGTAAGTTAACAGGGAATTTGTGCGGGAGTTCCCTGAAATCTGGAGAAAGCCATGCAACATTTCAAACTTCTGTCCATATGTATTGTGTGTATAGATGAAACAGAGTTTGGAGTAGGACCTGTTAGCATTTCTTCTAGGTTCTGTCCAACAGCCAGGTAGGAGGCCTGCCTTACAGTTCTCTCTCTCTCTCTCTCTCTCTCTCTCTCTCTCTCTCTCTCTCTCTCTCTCTCCCTCCCTCTTTTCTCTCTGGCCTCTTCCTCTCTCTCTGGTCTCTCTCCCTCCATCTCTGTGACTCCCACTAGCTTCTCTCCACATGTTCCTGGCTGGCCCTTCTTTCTCTTTCCTCTCTCTTTCTGTCCCCTCTCTTTCTCTGTCTCTCCTCCCTCTCATGTCCCCAAATAAATTTCATTTTATACTAGACTCGTACCTCAGCAGGATACCTTAGCATGGACCTGTGCTAAGACACCCGTTCCTGCTGCATCATGCCACAGCATTACAAAACATATCAGAACCCCTTTCCCAAAGAAACTTAAACAAAGACAGCTAAATGGATGAGCAGACAAAATCAGGTTCAGGGTGCAGTGTGGCCCTAAGTCTTAGGAACTAAGAGTACCTCAAACCAGTCAACATACAGTGCATTTGGTAAATCATAGTTGGCATAGAGGCCTTAAATTCTGGAAATGGGCAGTAAAAGTCAACACCTGCCCCAGAATCTCATTGGATCTCTATGGTCTTTTGTCCCAGGAACTCTTACTAGAGAGGAGTAAGCTGCTCTGTGTGCCTGCCCCATGGGAAGACCGAGGCTGCCCATATACTTCTGTTATCAACTTGAATTAGTCTGGGCTCTACAATGGGAGTCCTGTAGAAGGGGCAAGGGTAAGCAAAGGGTACAGTCATGAGGAAGTTAGGGAAACAGCGCCTCTTGCAGGAGCTTAGATGAGAACTGGCTCACATTCTATTTCTGTTCTTAAAAACAAATGTTTTAGGCAAAATTTTAATAAGCTGGAATCTGTCCAAATAGGAACTGATAAATAATCAGGGAAACTGTGTCACGTGATAAGTGGCCTCAGAAATCTACGATGTTTCAGCTTGAAAATCAAACTTTGGGAGTCAAACAACAGCTGTTTCCAAATGAAAAAGCCACTGTGTTTACAGACATCCATAGACTTCTTTCTCCTATGAGATTCAGAAATAATTAAGACTAAATGAGATGAATTCTAAAGTGGGAAGAGCAAAAATCATAGACTTTCAACTCAATATTTAAATGCTAGATGATAAATGTAAAATATTTCAACTGATGAAAAATTAGATCAGATAACCTATAAAATCCAGCCCTCCTCTAACGTTCTATGACAAGCCACATCTGTAGTGAATACTTTATATAGTTATTATAATGAGGTTTCTAAAATGTAAATGTGTGGCTAGGAAGCCTCTCACAAAATAAAATTTAGTCATTCTTGAAAGTGCATGTATTCACAAAGGAGAAGGAATGCAGGAATCACACCTCAAGGATGTGGAGTAATTTTAAGACAGGAAGACAGATTAGCCCACGGGACCTTGACTAGACAAATCTGGTCTGCCACAACCACTAGGAGGGAACCAGGTAGTTTAATGCCTTTAGTACCTCCATAAGTTTTGATTTTACCTTAAAGACAAAAGAAAAAAAGAAAGAAACAAAAAGGAGGGGAGGGGTGGAAGGGAGGAAGAAAGAGAGAGAGAGAGAGAGAGAGAGAGAGAGAGAGAGAGAGAGAGAGAAGAGAAGAGGAGAGAGAGGGAGAGAGAGAGGAGAGAGAAGAGAGAGAATGAAGGAAAAGGGCTAGAGGCCCCAATTAAAAAATAAAATGTCCTCATGCACGGTACATATTCACTTATAAGTGGATATTAGCCATAAAGTCCAGTATACCAATACCACAATCCACAGACCCAAAGAAGCTAAACAAGAAGGAAAGTCCAAAAGAGGATGCTTGAATCTCACTTAGAAATGGGAATAAAATAGTCACAGGAGGCAGAGGAGGGAGGGAACTGGATGGGAGAGGGGGTGCGGAGGGGAACGACAGGTTCAGGGTCAGGTGTGGGGAAAGACAGGAGAGAGGGCCAGAGGGCTGGGAGCATGAATGGAAACCAGCAGCTGGCAGGGGTTGAAGGAGTGGGGGTGGGAGGCATCACTAGCATGTGCCAGAGACCTGGGATGGAGGAGACTCCCAGTAGTCTATGGGGGTGACTATAGCTGAGACTCCTAGCAGTGATATGGATCCTGAAGTGGCCATATCTTGTAGCTGGGCTCAGCCCAATGGACCAATAAGAACACCAACCCACCCACAAAACTTTCAACCCAAAAATGTGTTCTGTCTACAAGAAATGCAAGGACAAAGATGGAGCAGAGACTGATGGAATGGCCAATCAATAGCAGGCCCAACTTGAGATGCAGCCCATGGGCAAGCATCAATTCCTGACACTTTTAATGATAGTCACTATGCTTGCAGACAGGAGGCTAGTATAACTATTATCTGAGAGGCTCCACCCAGCAGCTTGCTGAAACAGGTGCCGAAACCTAGAGCCCGACATAGGATGGAACTTGGGGAGTCTTATGGAAGATTTGGGGGAAGGACTGAGGGACCCAGAGGAGACAGGAACTCCACAGAAAAACTGACAGAGTCAACTAACCTGGATCGTTGAGGGCTCTCAGAAACTGAACCACTAACTAAAAAGCATACAGGGGGTGGACCTAGACCCCCTGCACATATTTTGGTTGCGGGCGGTGTGGGCTTTGGGGGGGGGGGGGGGGGCTTGCCCAACAACTGGAGCAGGGGTTGCTCCTAAATCTGTGGCCTGCTTGTGGATTTCATTCCCCTAACTGGGCTGCCTTGTCTGTCCTCAGTAGGAAAGGATACCACCTAGCTCTGCAGAGACTTGTTGTGCCTGGATGAGGTGGTACCCAAGGTGTGTGTGTGGGGGGGGGGGGGTGCACAGTGTCACAGCAGAAAGGAAGGAGGGAGAGGGACTGTGGAGAGGGCATCCTTGGAGAAGAGGACAGCAATCTAGAGGTAAAGTGAATGAATGAATGAATGAATGAATGGAAGGAAGGAAGGAAGGAAAAAAAGTCCTGTAGATGTGAACTCAAATTCCAACCCTTTCATTTGTTATCTGTCAGCCCCCTATCAACAGGGTGTGCGTCCCCATGAAATCGGCTGTGAAGAGCAGGTGGTTTTGCAGGCCTGTGTTAGTTCCTGGGAGAGTGGCTTACCATGAGAGGGGAACACAAGGCTTAGGAAAGGATAGAGTAGGGTGCTTGTGGCAGGACACTAGAACAGGCCGAAGAGGGCCAGTGGTAGGAGTGGCAAGAGGATCTCGGAGAAGAGTGGAGGGCGGGAGGCAAGACAACGCGGTGTGTACCAATACCACACACCGGAAGCGATCCTTAATACTTTGTAGCTTTGTATGCAAATTTTAAAAAATTAAAAATCTGAACACTCAGAGCATCGTAAGTAAAAGCCAACAACTAAAGAGCAAGATCTCTCTCCCCCTAGAATCTTGGTTCTTGTCTCCAGCGATCTCTTTCTATATTTACTTCAACTGCTGTGATGCCCTCCTCTGTGAGGACCTCAGAGAACTAAGCCAATAATGACTCCAACTCTGTGCCTTCAGCCTCCCAAACAGTGAGCAAAACCAGCCTCTTTTCTGCTAGTGGCGGTGCACGCCTTTAATCTCAGCACTCAGGAGGCAGAGGCAGGCATACGTCTGAGCCAAGCCTGGTCTACGGAGCGAGTTTCAGGATAGCCAGCGCTACACAGTGAGACCCTGTCTAAATGAAACCAACTAGACAAACAAACAAGAACCCCAATTAACAAATAATAAATGTCTTTCATGTATAAAATACTCAGTCTCAGGCATTTTGTTATAGCAATACAAAATAAACCGAAACACTAGTTCTTAGGGTCGTAAGGAGCACACTATTAGTTCTAAATGGGGGGAGGTAGATTCCACAGCACTACTCTTTTAGATTGTAAATATTAAAGTAATTATTGGTTTCTCCCATAAACGCTTAATTTGTTGTATACATACCTTCTTAATTTACACCCTAAATTGCTCTGAATTCTAAAGGATTAGAAACTGTTCCAAATACTTTTTTCTCATTACATTTTGAAATGGCAATTGGTCAAAATCTGTAAAATGGACAGTTTCTTTTCATAGAATACAACAATTTTAAACAATTAAATATTGGGCTGAAGAGATGACTCAGTGGTTCCGAGAGCTGGCTACAGTTCCAAAGGACCTGGGTTTGATTCTCAGCACCCAACAGGGCAGCTCACTACCACCTGTAACTCCGGTTCCCGGGGATCCAATGCCCATTTTGGATTCTGCAGGCATCAGGAATGCATGTGGTGCACAGACATACAAGCAGCAAGACACCACACATGTAAAATAATAATAACAACATTTTAAAATTTACAATTAAACGTTGAATAATTATATTCAAATTCCCAAGTGGCCAAAACATTCCATTTACCTCCTCCTGAAACGCAATCATGGCCTTCTGGAATTCTTTTGCCTCATTGGTTGTATCCGACAAAAGCTTAGCATTTTCATACAGCGTTTCATTCAGAATGCGGTTCGACTGAAAATTGGGAGAAAAAAAACATTGTTAAATTATTCATGTCATGGTGTAGGATTTCAGTGCATTGGGCTTTTGTAAGAGATGTCAAACATCATCTGTGAACGTACCTTAGATTTGAAAGCGGCTCCTAGGATACCTGCTGCCACTTGCAGAATCAGAATCAGGAGCAAGCCGATAAAAAACTGAAAATAAGACAGGGATGTGTTATTCTCAGAGCAGCAGGTAACTTCCAACAGCGTATCCAGTGTCGTGTGACCCCTGGCAGCCAGAATAGCTCAGAAGTGGAGCACCAGACTCTGTCTCCCTTTATTACCCAACAGTGTTGAAGCTACGGATTTGCAATCTATTACTGCCCAGAAACATCTGCTTCAAAGGTAGGTCAAGGAAAGTGGTTGCAATTAAATCTCATTGGAGAGACCCCTGTCTATTCTAGCCTATTAAAGGGAAGTAGGTTTGAAAGCCTAGAGGATCTAAGTGTTGTTTCTCCATGCCTGTTTAAATCAAGGTGAAAACTTGCATAAAACTGGTCTCCAAACAGTATCTTCACCACCATGGAAATCACAGGAGCCTTGTTCCCCGTGCACATCCTGAACTCTGCCTGGGGGATGTAGCCCACATACCAGTCTGTTTGGAAAACAAGTTCCTCAAGTAATTACATTTCCTAAATGGCAAAAGAGGCCTCCTTACTCAAACAGCTAAAGCAGGACATGTTACTGGAGTCCTGGAAGTCTCTGCCTTCCCTCATAGCAAACCAATAAGCACCATCCCTCTCAGACAGGCACAATCCTTATTTTGTTATAGAAGCTAGTTTAGATCATTCAAATTCATACCCAACAAATACTATTTTCTAATCGTTTCCAAGATCTGCCCACTGCTTGTTAGCATATAAGTTTAAAAGTGAATTCCTATGAGTTATCCCAGCTTAATCCACTCTTCTGGAAAATTCTCACTGACAAATCTGATTATCTCCCCTGCAATGTTGTTGCACAGCATGTACTTTATGACTTGGCTGCCGCTAACACAAATACATCTCCTACCATTACTGGAAACAGCCTCTACCCTCTACAGCCACACCCGAGACACTCCCATTTCTCAAACACAGCAGCCCTGGACCCCAGGCTCTCTTCCTGGAGACAACAACACACCCTCCCCACCCCACCAAGTTAGCTCATTCACTTCCACCTCTGGCTTGAAAGCCCCCTCTCCCAGCCTCACCCTTCTCCTCTTCAGCCACCCTCACTATAGTATGGTTTCACTGACTTTTCCCACAATGGGGTTTGTCTTAGGATTTTTCTGTATCACTCTGGGAAGGAGAAGGAGGAAAGGCCTTTTGTCAGAAGTCAAGGGAAGAGACGTTCTGATAACAGGCTTGCAAAGTATAGCTATCCGTGTGGCTGCATGAGGCTAGCAGGTTGGGTTAACGTAGATGTTAGCTGAGGCTAACATCTGCCCAACTAAGGCTTTGAAATATTAAAAGGTTTCTGTGTGGTTATTTGGGGGAAAATCTGGTTATGGAATAATTGCAGCCATATTCATTTCCAACATTAATTAATATAAACTGAACATGATGATTTTAATGTACACTGGTGTAATCCAAAACCTATGTCATAGTTTCTTCCATAACCAAATTCTCTAAAATAAATTAGAGTTTAATCAAGTTTGGCAAGTCCAAGTCTTGTGACAGATCACAGATAACCCTTGGGGTCTGAAGGGTCATGCTTGCCCACCAAGAGAAGCATGCAGCGGCTTTCTTTCACAGCTCCACAGCATCCCAGGAAACCTAGAACCATGATGATGGCCCCAACCGCAATCAAGATATTCACAGCAATGAAGGGGTTCGTGCCAGAGTCTCCGGATGTGATGATCTATAAAAAAAGAAAAGAATTGGTATATGGATTCCTTCAGCCCTGGCACAATTTACATCGTACTGAGATGGTGGCACTTCCCTGAGCCCTGTTTCCAGCCTTGAATAGTCCTAGGACGAAACGGTAGATGTTGGATAGAAGAACAAGAATGGCCCTTTAAAGTTGTTTCTAACAGTTTAAAAAGGATATATGCTTTTAGTCCTTTTTTTGAGGGGGGGATGGGCTCTTTGGTTCACACATTGTATATTTTATACCTAGAGAAGCATTATAAAGCCTTTGTTTTATGATAACCTAATTATTTTGACTTGAAAACATCTCAAGTTCTTCAAGTCTATGCTAGTGACAGCATGAATGAAGTTCAGAATCATGTGGAGCTGAAGAAGCTGTATGCCTTTAAAAGAGCAAATGCTGTAAGATCCATTCACATGGAGCTGAAGAATAGGCAAAGCTATGGTGATCAAAACCAAAGCAGGTTTGCCTTTGAGCAGAATAGGACAGAAAGTAGGAAGTGGCTGAAAGGCATGCTGGGCATGGGCTTGGGTTAATAAACATGCTCTTACATCTTGGTAAGAATGCAATAAGCCCACTTCCTGCACGTCCACATCAAATCCTGTCTTCTCGTTTTCAGAAGGACCTAACCCAGAAACTTTAATTTTACTGGACTGTCAAATTATAGGATGTTGAAGAGAATATCTTAGGACTATTTACAGTTAGTGGGCTGCCCATCTGGTGTAATTCAGGTCTTCCACATGCAACCCAAGTCTACTTTTCTACATAAAACTCAGAGCACCCCAAACCCATACACACTTACTTTCCTTCATGCATTGACATGTGAGTTCCTTCATGTGAGTGACAATAGTCAGTCATGGTTAAAGATGGAGGTCGTGTTTTTCATTTGGGGGGGAGAGATTTTTGTTTGGTTCATCATTAAGACTGGAGCCAGACTTCTCAGGAGGGAGAATTGGGGTAGATAGACCACTATGCTCTTGTATATGGCCCTTTATCCATGAGTGCAACGTGCATTGGGCTTGGTAGGTTATTATAAAAGCAAAAGGAAAGACAAGTCAAGTTTTAAGAGGGGTGAGAAGATGACCAGAAGGAGCGAGGGATGAATATAATCAAATATACCTTGTATGAATGTATGAGATTCACAAAGGATTGATATATACAAAGGTAGCTCTTCTGTATGATCTCCAGACCGTGCTATGACATCTAAACAGGTACAAGACTCTAGTAAGATTATCAGAACTTAAAAGAGAAAGCCCAGACACAGTGGCAATAAATGGACTGTCTTCATAGGGAGCCGAAGCAGTGCAGCTAACACCTGCGTAGGCAGTAGAAAGGGCTGTGGTGAGGCTGACCCAACTGGGTCACCCACTGCCAGGGACCAGGCAGAAAAAAAGCTGCATGCTGACCTACTAAGTAGTCACCATTGCAAGTGCTGCCCAACAAACGCCTATTCTTGTTGAAGAATGAACTAGAAATCTGAGCCCAATGTTTGTTACAGCTGGAACCCAGCAATGTTACCAAAGCTGCCCTGTGGGAACAGAGTCTGTGTGCTTCTTGAGAAAAGGGAAGACATCCCAAAGGACGCCCCCTGAGTCTGAAAGATGAAGATGCTAGGATCTTCTTTTGATTCAAAGAGATGTCCTAAGGCAAGGGTGGGACCCGTGGGTTTGACCTTGGGAGCTATTGAGTTATCCATTAAAGCACCGTCCTCCAAAGGCACTTTAGCAGAAAGAGATGTCACCTCCCTGCCATTCTTGTATGTATTTGTGTTCATGTTAGCCCTTGTAAAACGACTCATTCTATTTTCCCAGTAATAAAATTCAGCTCTTTTCTCAGTGTTGACTCCTCGCCACTCACTGCAGATAAACATGAATCAAGCTGACTTCCTGTGAGCCAGGCTGGTTGGTGTTGTCCTGGGACTGACTTGTTCTGGGTAAGAAGCTGACAGTACAAAGATCTAAATGCAACTGGCAGTGCTGCCTAGCTCCCTCCATCCATTTCACTCCCAGATGTGGACTCACATTCTCTCTCAAGGATAACAGCTCTCTTTTAATCTGTTCAATGTGTGTTGTCTCTTAACAGACTAAACACCACGTTTGCTTAACAGAAACACTGGGGAGAAAGAAAATGTTGACCACAAATCAAATAATGATATAAAATTCAGGCTGTGGGCATATCTTCAAAAGTCTAAAGTACTCTCAAAATAGTGGTTGGTTGTTAGACTTTGCTTTTCATTATGAGTTTCAAAGTCAGGCAGATTGTATGCACCTTCAAAACCCTCTTCCTTCTCTCAGACACCAGATGCTGGGGCCATCAGGAACTTAGAGCCACATTTATCAGTATAAATAACAAATGGAATTCTGAAGAACTGGGAGGCAAGACTACCTGTTCCACCCAGCCTCTCCTAGTTTATTCATCGGGCGAAGTACAGAATGAAGAAATGCCTAACTGCCTTGGATGCTCTGGGACTCTCTTGGGATAAAAGAAAGTAAATAAGAGAAGAAGCGAGAGAAAGAAAGGGAAAGAGGGAAGAAAAGGAGGAAGAGGAAGAGAGAGGGGAAAGAAAAGAGGCGGGTACATTTATGGAAAATCTACCCAAATTTTAAAAAGGAAACAAACCAACTTAGTTTGCTTTTAATCCTACTTTCCACTAAGCTGTGTCCAAAGGCATCTAGTCTCACTATGATACAATGTGTTTAAATCATTTTAAAGTGTTATCCTCACTTCTGGTTTAATAGTATCATTGTAACATCCAGCAGGAATCAGAATTCTTCTTAAGGGAGGAAAATTTTTTGGAATAAAACCTTTGAAAAGGCTCTAACAATAGAAGATCTGACTATACAAGAGCCTGCCTTCACAACCTTGGGCAAACTGCTCTGCAGGAACTGAGAACAGCAAAGCAGGCAGCAGGGGGCTCTTTGAACTGAGAGAGAAGAGAGCAAAAATAAGAGCATCAAGAAATGAAGCCAGCATGGTGCTATTTTAGATAAATCTGGATCAACAACCTGCCCACAACCTCGTGCTTTCTCCCTCCTCCTGCATTTGGAACATGGAATAGAAATAATAGAAATAGGCTGGGTCTGGAATTGTGCCTACAAACCAAACTTTCAAACCTGGGGACATGTCCATAAGAGTGTTGTCCCTGGGGCGAAAAGGTTTGTAATGGGAACAGATTGGTCTTGTTTAACTGTTTGCATGATCGAGAAGCTGAACAATATCTGGGTTACATTAGTGTGAGAGTGAGTCACGCTAGTGTGAGTGTGAGTCATGCTAGTGTGAGTGTGAGTCACACCAGTGTGAGTGTGAGTGAGTCACACTAGTGTGAGTGACAGCCTCCAGTTGAAATGGTTGCCTCAAATTCCAGTTACAAGAGGTAAATGCCACCTGTCCCTGAACTGTGCTGCCCTTGAAATCTGGAGTCACATTCATCTCCAAGAAAACATCTCCATCTCCTTCTATTTAGCTACATGATAATCAGAATGTGCTAGAGAAGTTGCTCTTGGTGGAGAGGAAAGGTGTTCTTTTTCTCCAGGATGTTTGTTAGGCTGGCCTTTAGTAATGAAGGAGGCAAGATTCTACATAAACCCCTTCCCACATCTCCCTGTGTTGAAGTCTTTCTAGTTTGAGAATAATGATATGAGAATTTGGGAGAGAGCCTCACCTGGGATGGATGACACATGTTACCAGGGAAACTGGGGTCATCGCTCAGGGTTCTTAGTCTCAGTGATAAAACAGTTTAAGAGTGGGCTCAGAAGAAACTTCAAGGATAAGTTTATTTGAGCTTGCAAGCAAAACCGAGCTATAAATCTTGGCAGCTCCCTGGAGAAGGAAGATGGCTAACAAGAAGAGAGAAAGCCATGCTATTTGATTTGAGCTGCCATGTTCAACCATGCAGGTCAGACAAGCAGCCATATTGAAAAACAACAACAACAAAACAAACAGGCTGGGGGTGGCATTAGAGTAGACATTATGTCAGGAATGCCCTGGACAGATAAAGGACTCAGAAGAGCAGGCAGGCTTAACCCAGCTGCACGCCTGTGCTCCATTATTGACTACACAGAAGGCTGAGATTCTGGGAAGGCAAAATACATTATCTCATTGAGGATAATAATTCCTCCCATATTTTTAAAATGGCTTAGGGCAAATCAGCCTTCCTGAGGACTGACCCCTTGGCCAAGTGATCGACTAGCCCAATTGACTTGTTTTGGGGGAGCTTGTAATGGTAGATCTCTACCCAGGCCAGAGAAATGGCTTTTCCTTAATGTACATGGATGCTTCTGTACCCACAGCACACCCCTCTCAGCCCCCCAGAAGGACTGTGCCATGCAAGGCACAGAATAAGTAATTTTGACTCTCTAAAGTGGAAACTCATGTAAACTCACACATGATATGAGAAGCATTTAAGAAAAATGTTATAGGACATGTACTATCTGTCATTATTGTTGTCTTTGCTTCTCATTATGGAGATAGAGTTGCTTTGTGTATCTTCATTTACCTCTTTGCAGTCTTTGCTTACTCTAACCCATATGGCCAGTGCCAGGATCAGTGTACCACATAGCTGTAGAAAAGGGAGGCAAAAAAAAAAGAACATTAGAATACAAAGATAGAATAAAATGCTAATTCCATAAACCCCACTTTGATGGCTGCTGGAATAGTTCATGAATACCAGACCGTTATATTCTGAAGGGCTCCATAGCAGTATATAAGACTGATAAGAATCACAGTCTGTTCATTCTGTTACAATAAGAAGAGACCTCTGCTGGATGGTAAAAAACATTTCCCAGGATTTAACTCCAATCATGTGGAATTTTTCCTATGGTTTAAAGATAAGACACCCTTAATATACTTTTGGATTTGACACTTGGACTCTATCTTGGACCAAGAAAGAAAGGCATAACTCTCTAACCATCCAATATGCATTCGGGATTTCTGAGGAAGATAGGCGTATATAAAGACAGACAATAGTAGAAGATTTGACAAAATGTGAAATTAAACAATGATAGTATATATTAATATTTTAAAACTCAAATAAAGTCTTAAAAAAATATTTTAGGTAGTAAGGCTTACCCAGGGAAAAGAAACAACAGGGAACAGTATTTAAAGTCTTCAATTCCTTTTAATGGTTTTTCCAGATTATTTAATTTGGACCATGGCCAAAACATAAAATGTGAAACGCATTTTACTTTAGTGTAAGGAAAACTCTTGCCTCTTGATTTGTGTGTGTGTGTGTGTGTGTGTGTGTGTGTGTGTGTGTGTGTGTATGCCTCAAAAGAAATCAAAGATGTATTACTAAATAGATACATTAAGAGCAACCCAGTAACATACCAGACATAGTAGGCCTTGGAGGACTTTCTAGGTATTTCTGACTCTCCAGAACTCTGTCTGAGTTCTCCAAAACCCAGTGACCTCATACTGTCACTGCTTTCATGTATGCATGGTTGAACCATATGCCTGGGACCCTCAAGCAGAACCTTGAGTGTTTTTTCTTTAAGTTTTTGGTAATAATAAGGTCAAAGGGCATGTTGAAAAAATAGGGAGTACATTGAGCCTCTGAGGAGACATGGAATCTCCCCTGCCTCAAAGACCTTGAAAGTCTTCTAAACCCAAACTGTTTGTTAAGATAAAGTAACTGCACCTGATAGATTGTAGTCACAAGGTTGAAACTCCAGACCAACTCCTAGCCAATCAACCCTTCCTACGTGCTTTAATTCCTACAAAAGTTGCCCCAATTATTCTAATTCAATTAAAAAAAATTCTTTGTTCACTAGCCAATAACCTATGTGACTGACTGTCTTACATGCAGGTATACATAGCTGCTATACAAATAAATTAGTAAAAGTTTAGAGTTGCAAGCCTTGTTTCCCCTTCCTCCCATTAGGGCTAATATTGACAAAAAGATAAGGACCCAGGTTCACAGGTGCTAGTTAGCCAATCAGAGGGAGAGAATTCATGTCAAATGATACGAGGCTTTCTGATAGTGAGTTTATAATAATCACATTGTTCTTTCTCATTAATTGATTTTCTTGTTTAAGTTTTCTCTTTTTTTCCTCTCCCTTTACAAGTATGTTTATTCTGATCATCTTTAAGTTTTTATTTTTTTAAGAATTTGATACTTTATTTTTATCATATTTGTTTTCATCCCTCAACTCACACAGCACCCTGCCTCTCTTCCCACCCATTCATGTTCTTTCTCTCTCTTAAAAGTAAAAACAAAAGAAAAATCCACTAAAAAGCATGGACTCTGATTTGTGTTGGCTAACGCCATATGTCTACAATGTTTGATATCACTCCATTGAAGAGAACTTCCTCTCTCAGCTGCTATCGTTTCTGAATAGCTCCTTGACTGGGGCTGGGAGTCTCTGCCCACTTCTCCTTTGTGCTGGGATTTTTGTCTCTCTCAGGCTTGTGCAGATCTCAAATATGCCTTCACTGTCTCTGTGAGTTCCTGTATGTATCGACCCTGTCATGTCTGTTCCCTTAACAACATGGGGATGAAACAAATAGGATAAAAATAACTGAACCAGACTTGCCACCTCTGGCTCTTACAATACTTCCTACCCCTTTATCTTCATAGAGCCCTGAGTCTACATGGATGAGATATGATATTTTTAAAAAAAAATCCCATTCAGGGCTGAGCACTCCGAAGTCTCACTCAGCATATTCTCCAGTTGTTCATCTCTCTGTTAGTCACCATCTACTGCAAGAAGCTTCTCTGAGGAGGGCTGAGGGATACCCTGATCTGTGGGCATGCTGATATGTCATTAGGAGTCATTTTATTGCTATGTTTATTTAATAGAATAATAGTAATAGATTTTCCTTTGGGTCCCATGATCTTTCTAGTCTTGGGTTCTTGACCTTCTTAATGGTATCAGGAGTAGGTTCTACCTCATGGAATCCAATGAAAAAGTGGTTGGTTGTTCCTGTAATGGTCACACCACTCTTGCCCCAGTGGGCATATTTTACAGGCAGGTTGTCATTACAGCTCTAATAGGGGAAACTGATGGTACTATTCCTCTCCTATAGCATGAGTAGCGTTTAGCCAGCAGGAATGAGGCTTTCATTTCCACCCAGATTTATCCATGTTTGATTACATGTGATGTCTTAATCAATAAGGTCTTACCATCAAATCATAGATGGTAGCCTATAGCATTAGCAATTGCCTGCAATGTTTTGGGGAGTTTATGGGACTCTTTTGGCCTACAACTAAAAAATATGTGACCCATTCCTGGCACTGGAAGTCCTATTGGGTAGTATATGATGTCTAGTAGAGATATTTTCATATTACACGGTAACTCCATGTATATTCCTTTTCTGTATGTATAGACTATAGGAAGCTTCTACGGGAGTAGGCTTTCCTATGGTGTTTCAAAAGGCCTCTAGTGCTACTTATCCCTTTCCATATTTCCTTCTGTGTCTTCACACCCTCGTACTGATTATCTTGATAGTAACTCTGGCCTTTAACTTTAGCTAACACTAATATCTGTTCTAGTAACTATTGAGTATCTGGCACTTGAAAAAGAACACAGAAAGTTATATGGCAGGGTCAGGGGGTGGAAATGGAAGAAGAAAAGGGTGTAATTGTATGATGCTCTCAAAAAATAATAATAATGAACTCTTATACTTTATTATTACATTATTAATATGTTTACATTTTACTAATATTGCATTTTTGTAATTACATTTAATTACAATTACATTATATATTAAATTATTAATATATAATACTGTATTAATTAAACTGCACATCTATTTGACTTTCAAACCATATTAGGTTTTCTCAGCCACTGACATTTACCTGTAATGACAACCTTGAAAATAATGAGTACTCAATTATTTAAGAAGTGAAGAATGTTTCCTCTAATTTCAGCCCCCACAATTAGACAGAATGCATTCACAGATATTGAAATTGGCTAAACTCTCACGTCCATTCCTGTCACTACATCTTTTTTTTCTATATATCAGTTTTAAAGTGAAAATACACTGTTTAAAACATCTTTCTCATCTCACTGGAGAATTTCACATGTAAAGGTCATAAACTCAACATCATTAGGACGTTTTAAGTGCCACAGCTAATCTTAGAAGTAGATGTGTCTTCTATCAAGTTGGTGAAATATAGAGCAGTTCTATTCCCATTGCCTTGAGATGGGCCATTGCCTTGAGATGGACCATCACCTTGAGTCCGTAAGGCCTCCTGCATCCTTCTCCTTTAGCTCTAAGGATGTTAAGTTGCTAAGATATGTCTAGCCATGGATAGTTTTGCTTGTAAGACTGGGAAGTAAGAGGCATTAGTAAGTTGGCTCTAGGCCTGGCCTCAGTGGCCAGGAGAACTAACTGGCTCATCTTTACTCTGGTTTCACTTTCAGAAGAACTAATGTGGTTTTCACCCAGTTCTCATTTAACATCTTTGGTTTTGACAATTAGGATGTGGTTGTCTGGATCAGTATTCTGAGAATGTAGACAATTTTGATATTTACAGATGGGAAATTTACAATGGTCTGATTCGTATTTCTTTAGACTCTCACATAAGATGCTGTTTTAATGACTATATTTAGAAACAGGACTTTTAGGAGACAATTTAGGTTAAATGCAGTCATCAAAAATAGAATCCTAATCCAGTGAAATTGAGGACCTTACAAGAGAGAGCTCTCTCTGTCCATGACCTTAAGCTCTGGGATGAAGCACAGGACAAAAAGTGAGAAGGCAGAAGGACCCTCGCTATACACCCAATGGGCCTGCACCTCATTCTTAGACCTCTCAGCTTTCAGAACTGTAAGAAACAAATTTCTGTTGTTTCAACTACCAATCAATGGTAATTTCTTATGAAGGCTTGTAATGGCTGGTTTTGTGTCAACTTGACACAAGCTGGAGTTATCACATAGAAAGGAGCCTCCCTTGAGAAAATGCCTCCATGAGATCCAACTGTAAGGCATTTTCTCAATTAGTGATCAAGAGGGGAGGGCCCAGCCCATTGTAGGTGGTGACATCCCTGGGCCGGTAGTCATGGGTTCCACAAGAAAGCAAGTTGGGCAAGCCAGGGGAATCAATCCAGTAAGCAGCATCCCTTCATGATCTCTGCATCAGCTCCTGCCTCCAAGTTCCTGCCCTGTGTGAGTTCCTGTCCTGATTTCCTTTGGTGATGAAGAGCAATGTGGAAGTGTAAGATGAATTAACCCTTTCCTCCCCAACTTGCTTCTTGGAAATGATGTTTTGTGCAGGAATACAAACCCTGACTAAGACAAGACCCAAGCTGACTAAGACAGAAAATATGCTAATATCAACAAAATGTCAGGAACAGAATGGCAAGACATCATCTGGAACTAACTTCTGATTTGAGCTCTGCAGGCAGAACTTGACAGAAATTCATATGAGTACCTAGGAGCCCAAGCTCAGCTTACAGTAGTTCCCAATAGTCATTACAGTAGCTCCCAGTAGAGAAGAGTCTGTGTAATCAACAGCAACAGGTTTGAAGCCACCTGGGTGGGGATATTTGGGGCCTCATCCATCTAGAATAGAGGCCAGCATCATTGAGGGTATAGTCCCCTAATTCCCACAGACTTCTTGCCTTGTGAAAAAAGAAGAGTGTAGAGTAAGACTAAAATTATGCTTATGTTTTAAAAGGCCTACTATTCACAAAATAGAATCGTCATTTGAGGGTCGAGTTTTTATATTACAAAGCAATATGAGCTATCGTTGGGATAAAAATAATATCAATTAAACTACTGCATACCGATCCTTGCTTATAAGTTGTCGTAAGTTTGTGTTGTTTCTTAGTTAATATTTACAGTTAGTCCTTCTAGGTGAAAGTGCCACCCTCAGTCTATGTATGCAGGAAGTGGAGCAGAGAAGAGCCAATGAGCATATATCAGCACACGTAGCAATAGGGTGGGGAGGTTCAGGATCTGAATCACAAGTGGCATGAATAAACATTTTTATTCCATTTCTTTAACTGTGATAGAAAAAAATTATTGCCTTATCATAAGTTCTTTCTGTATTAATTTCCCCTCTGTTCCAAAATTCAACATGGAAAAGTATTTGTCACGATATGAAATAGTTTCATATCTTATTTGTTAAAATGCCTATGAAATGTTGATCGAAACGCCATTTTTCTTTTTTTTTTTTTTTTTTTTTGTTTTTTCAAGACAGGGTTTCTCTGTGTAGCCCCGGCTGTCCTGGAACTCACTCCAAGACCAGGCTGTCTTTGAACTCAGAAATTCACCTGCCTCTGCCTCCCAGGTGCTGGGATTAAAGATGTGTGCCACCACCACCCTCCAAAACGTCCTTTTTCATAAGCACCTACTGTTATTTTGAGTCCTTTGTGCATAGAACTCACAGTGATCTAAGGAGGTAGATTGAGCATGGTCATCGTTTGTGTAGATGACAAACCTTAAAGTACTGAAAAGCTAGTTCTTCCAAGGAAGGACGGCTGGTGAAGGACAGCTCAGCTCAGTGCAACGAGGCCTTTACACCTTCACTGTCCTCTAGTTCAACTGAATAGCATTAACTGTACAATGACAAGCAGCTGCTGTATATTAACAATGGTCATGGATTTCAGCCACAATTTATTGTGGGGCTTCTCAACAGCTGACAGGATGAAATATAATTGTGTCCCATCATTTGTAATGTACCTTAATCTCAGAGATGTCTGCTTTGCATCCCAGCTCTTGTAGAGAGAGAGTGTCTTGTGTATGGATGCAACACCTGTCAATCAAAAAACCTATGGCCTATGGCTTAGGCAGGAAATAGAAGGTGGGATATCTGGGAGTCAGAAAGAATTCTGGGATAGGGGCCAGGTAGGGAAAGATCCATCAGGGAAGAAGTGAGGACATGGACGCATGGTACCGAAGCACAGGTAACTAGCCATGTGGTAGAATGTAGATGAAAATAAACGAGTCATCTTAAGTTATGATCTAGTCAGAGAAGAGCCTGACTATAAGCCAAGGTATTTGTAAATATATTTTATGTTAGCATTAGGACATGTCTGGGTCTTATTTCTGGGAGCATAGAGCTGAGGGGGAGGAACTGGGGACCTAACTTCTACAGCTCTTGATGAAGCTGGGCACACCCAGTGTAGAAAAGACAAAAAAACATTGGATCACTGGCTCCTGGATTAGCTTCATGTTCACACTACCTTCTGAACAGTTCCATCTCCCTTATGCATTGATCACTTCTGGTGTAAATGCTTTTGGCTGGCTGGCTGCCTTAAGCCCTTTTCCTCACTGTGCACATATGAAGACTGGTAATGTGCCTCTGTGCTTTTCTTCATGAGACCCGATGGTTACATGATGCTCTGTGTCTGGGTTTTATTATCCTACATCTTCCCAGGAAGACTGAGCCTCTTGGATACTCCCTGGTCTGTCCTATCTACGAAGGGTGTGAGAAAATTGGGCCATTTCCTGTTTGACTTATGACTCAAGAAAATAGGTGTTGTATCTGTAACTTTTCTATTATTGATAATACCTCCAATTCTCCAGTTTGCAGTGATCTCCAACATGATTAGGGATGATTTTCAACTCATGTGTTTTTTCTCTCATTATCAATTCTATCAGCTGAAAACCACCACATATTTGTGTGGCACATCAAGTTCTCCCAGAAGAGAAATCAGTATGTTCAGATCAAATGACCATATGCCTATCTCAGAGATATTTCAACATCTGGCCCCACTTTACCAAAGCCAAGTTTCACAAGTTAAAACCAGAAAGAACGAATTTTAAAAACGCAAGGCCGTGGACATCTACAAGAAAACCACATCAATGGGAAGGCTAAAATTTTTGCCTAAGTAAACATTAAGAATGTGGCAAATTGCTAATTTCCTACGAAGGATCATAAGTTTCCAACTGAGAGCTCGGAGAGGAGAGTGAAGATAGGAATGTCCCCTCACCTCGGAAAGAGCACCAGATGCCTACTTTTATTTAAAATACTGATGTGACACATGGCTAAGAAGTCATCATTGGCCTTCCCAACTATCTGTTCCTTACCGAGAGTCTGCAGGTCCCACCACACGGGGAGATGAGACGGAAGTTAGAACTATCTAACTGAAATCTAGGGGGTCAGAAAGATTTTATGTGTGACCTTGGAGAAAGAACAAGTTGTAATCATAAAGTAATCAGAGTTCCCCAGGAAACCCGTGACAGTGTCTGGGAACATAAACCTGTGACAGAGTGGGGACAGTTGCAACTGACCTTGAACATATGTCTTAAACCCATTACACATCCCCTTCCTGGATTATCCTTATGTAACACTCTTGATTCAAAATTTGGATCTATTCCAAACTCCTGTTTGTGAATTAGACAAGGGATTCCAACTCCCATCAGCACTTTGCCCTTCTTTGTTCATAAAACAGATGTGTGTCAACTTTTTCCTAATTTGAAGATTGTTTCTGGTTGGTGTATTTTCAGACACATTTCTAACATCTTAAACCCTATGTGTTTATTAGTTATTAATATTGAGTTATCACAAATATATGAGATATATATATATCATAGAAATAGAGACAATGGCTATAGTTCTGTACAAAAATAAAGAGATTGGAACTTTTTTAAAGAAATAGGTAGTTCTAACTCCAGCCAGGAAATGGGCAAATGAGCCTGAACTATCTTGTCTCACTTGATAATAAAGAAGTTAGAATGATTATTATAATCATGTCAAAAAGGACCAGAAGCCAACTTAAAATGCCTCTTGGCAAAAATCCAGAATAAAGTGTGTATCAATAAGAATAAGAACTGCATTGCACTACATTTTCATTTTATAAGGAAAATATCTTATTGTTAAATGGTATGAGAAAGTTAACTCATTGTTTGGAAATCTGGTAAAAAGTAAGAAAGAAGTGTTTATATCACATTCGTGTGTGCCTTCATGATATACAAAACATGTGATATATATATTCTCTCACATACTCATTATGTGTATACATACCTATGTAAGTTTGCATACACACACACACACACACACACACACACACACACACACACCATGTCCTAAAAACCAAACAATAGATTTCTCCTCAACTAACATGCGAAGAAACGTTGAAAGCATTGGTTATCAGACACTTCAATCACATAAGAAACCCAAAATGAACTGGAGCATCCTCACAAAAATGACACCATCACGACGTTTTGTCAACTGGCCTAATGACCTTGCTAATTTATAGAAACACAGAAGACAGAGAAATATGGCAAGGCATACCCTGGGTGTGTGAACAGCCAAGGTTGAACCACAGAACCAACAATAAGGTCAACCTAAATAACTACACAAAATTTCAAAAAGAGGGGAAATCACCAGGTCTGAGGAAGAAGCTACCAACTGAAACTGCTACACGAGCTGTATCAACAGGCACGGCCTGTGGGCCCATTCTGGATAACAGTTCAAATAACAGTATGAAGCAATTAGAAACTTAAACCCCAGTTAGGAAATTCTTATTAAATTTTTAAAGTATGAGAATGATACTATAGATACATTAGTAAATGTAATTTCCTTTCAAGATTCATGCTATCATTGATAGATGAATGATAACCCTAATTTTTTCTTCATAATTGCCTGGGCAAGTGACTGAGACCATGCATGTACAGATAGGTTTCATGGTTTTAGTGGCCGAGTAATGGCATTAGTTTTCTAAATTTGTCTTCATTTGTGAATGTTGGAAAGTTTGGGAAAAAAGCCAAAGCACACATTCATTTCTTTCTTTATATTCGACCCTCGATGACTTTAACAATTCAAGAGAAGCAATATGTTTGATTACTTTTTAAAATTTGTCATAGATTCTTGAGTTTTAAAATATTTTCTAGTTTCTAGTAATTTCAAAACCAGCCCCCTTTTCTTAAGAAAAGAAGACAAGGTATAAAGAACAAAATGTTTTTATTCTCTTAATTATTTATATAAATAAATACTTATTTAATGAGTTTAATTTATCATTATGTCACATTTATTCATTAGGGCTACTAGCCATTGAATAGAAAGTCATTTCATATTGTAAAGTTATATTAGTTTATTTAAATCATTATTTTAATGTAATGGATATAAGAGAATAGAGCTTTCCCTTCACCCTGTCCTATCCAGATCTCTAATAAGCCTTTTACCCAAAGTTAAGAAAGAAAATGAATTTATTGGATCCATACCAGCCCTTTCTCTATTAAAGGCCAAAAGGCTCAGACCCAAAGCCAGAGCTCCTCATTCTTAATAATGCATAAACTACTTTTCAATCTAGAAATAATGGAATTGTTTTCTGTTTGAGCATCCTGCAACATTTCCATTACTTTACTTGTGAACACATTATAGTTATACAATATATGTGTAAGTGAGACGGTTCCCTCCCCAACATCCCACCCCACCCTTCAAGTCCTGATATTTGTTTTTTCAATGTTAAATGATGCTTTCGATGCTTTTGGGGCCCTCATCAGACATATGCAAGGCATAATTTGCAAGAAAGGAACCCTGTTGTTTGAAAGGCTGGGTTGAAGGCACACCAAAATATTGACTTCAAAATACTGAATCTTATGATTAAATCCTCTTACTGCGTCTCCAGGGAGTATTTCAAGACCCTTTCTTTTTCCTGGGGACTCTGAAAATGATCCTCTCATGTCTTTACTGCCCTGCCACCCACTAGTTAGTCACCTGTTTCAAACCCAGATGTCAAAGGGAGAGGACCAGAAGCCATTCTGAATCAAACTGTTTTCCTTAGGTCTTTAAATCAGAGTGCTGATTGACATAGAACTGAGAATAATTGTCCCTTAATTAAGGAATGTTTCCCCCTGTGTTTAGTCTTGCAACAATATGAAAACATTCAGGAAATGTTTATCCTTAAAGAACTTGAGTACACCTTTTTTTGTTGTTGTTGTTGTTTGAGTCATTGGCTTCTTTTCAGTTCCCCAAAGAACCATCGACAAACAAATCTAAACATTTCAATGAAAAAAAAATGTCTTTTTCCTCCACATCCTCTAGCTCTGTGTAAGTCTGTTCTTGGTTATGATATTTATCTCAAGTCATTTTCCCTATACAAAACTGAGAATTAAAAGAAAACTACTTACCCAGAACAAGAAGTTGAAGAAGAACATAGAATACTTTAAACAGCTGCTCACACCTGCCATTTCGGAGAAGGGGTAGCCACCCAGTCACAGCGGGTCGAACTAGTCCTTACAAAGCTGTCCTGTGTAGGCTTCAGGGATTTTGCCTGCAGAGATCCGTGTGCCTGCAGCTTCAGGGCAGAAATAGAGAGCAAAGAAGTAGACGGAAGGAAAAAAAACCCAGTTATTAAAGTGGATAAAAAATTAACCTACACTTTTAAATATTCCAAATATTATCTTCAGGGGAGTACGTTCTTTTTCCTTCTTATGGCTGCTAAGGCACTGGGCCAGGATTTTTATGATGGCTTCTCAAACCCGCTCCCTCTAGAGTAAACAGATATCAAGTTAAGGGAGTGGCTGGGGCAGAGGTGGAGAATGGTACAGCGTGATAGTAGGTGAATAGGCTGGCTGGCTGGAGTTGCTGCCCTCTATTCTAACCCTGCGGAAATTGGCCGCCAGGCTCTCAAGTAAATGGGCCTTGTGTCTCACTTCGTTTTGCATCACTTTTTTTTTTTTTTTTTTTTTTTTTGATAGCAGCACAAAGTTCCTTTCAAATGCAGCAGTAGGTATTTGGAAACCTGCAAGGCATCCGGGCTCACTTACAGTTACTACTTCTTCTCAACTTCAAATGAACAGTGAAATAACCATTAATCAGCTGTGTGTCTTGTTTGGTCGTTGTTGTTGTTATTGTTGTTTTCCTTTCAAAGAAATCTCAAGGAGCCCCCTTACATGCCCGCCACTTTCAAACATTAAAGGGGAAGTGGTCTACCCTTGCGTGCTAGAGTAAGAGTATTCATTCCGGGTTTATTTTTACCTCTTTGTATGAAAAGGGGAAAAAAAAAAAAAAAGGAAGGAAACTCTGAGGAGCTGTTCCTGACTGCCCCTTTGTATTTACTTATGACTCAGTAACCAGGGCTAATAGCCTGGTTTGTTTTTAAGGTAGACTCAGGTTTCTTTCTTCTGAGAAATGACCTACAGCAACAGTTCCACTATAACTTGGTTTCTGAATTCTGGGCAGTTGACAAAGAAAATTCCTTTGGGAACATGCTTGTGAACTCATGAAAGCAGCTCATTCAGCTGTTTCTGGTGTTAATGGGATGTAGCCTTCTCCAGGTAAATCCATGGTTCTGCAATCTATTCAGGCAGGTTGCTTTGAAGAAACAACTTGGGTCTTGGGTCTTTACATTTATACCATTCAGAGGACTTCCCTTGCCCCCTAGATAAAACAATCACATACTTCAAGTTGTTTGTTAGGAAAACAATTCCCTAAAAATCTTCATTAAATAAAATTATTTTTATTAGATATTTTCTTTATTTACATTTCAAATGATATCTCCTCTCCTAGTTACCCAACCGAAAAAATATCAAAAACAAAAACAAAAAATAAACCCTGTTCCTTCCCCACTTCCCCTGCTCGCCAACCCATCCTCTCCCAGTTCCTGGCCCTGGCATTCCCCTACACTGGGGCATAAACCTTCACAGGACCAAGGGTTTCTCCTCCCATTAATGACTGACTAGGCCATCCTCTGCTGTACATATGCTGCTGGAGCCATGAGTCCCACCATGTGTGCTCTTTAGTTGATGGTTTAGTTCCTGGGAGCTCTGAGGGTACTAGTTAGCTCATATTATTGTTCTACCTAAGGGGCTGCAAATCCTTCAGCTCCTTGGGTCCTTTCTCTACCTCCTTCATTGGGGACCCTATGCTCAGTCCAATGGATGAGTTAGTCGGTCACTGACAGAGCCTCTCAGGAGACAGCTATATCAGGTTCCTGTCATCCAGTACTTGCTGGCATCCACAATAGTGTCTGAGTTTCCATGATTGAATATGGAAAGAATTCCCAGGTGGAGCAGTCTCTGGGTTGTCCTTCTTTTAGCCTCTGTTCCATAGTTTTTCTCTGCAACTCCTTCCATGGGTATTTTCTTCCCCCTTCTAAGAAGGAACGAAGCATCCACACTTTGGTCTTCCTTCTTCTTGAGTTTCTTGTGGTTTGTGGATTGTACTTTGTGTATTCCGATCTTCTGGGCTAATATCCACTTATCAGAGAGTGCGTGCCATGTGTGTTCTTTTGTGATTGGATTACCTCACTCAGGATGATATTCTCCAGACCCATCCATTTCCCTAAGAATTTCATATATTCATTGTTTTTAATAGCTGAGTAGTACTCCATTGTGTAGATGTACCACAGTTTCTGTATCCATTCCTCTGTTGAGGGACATTTGGGTTGTTTCCAGTTTCTGGCTTTTGTTTTGTTTTGTTTTGTTTTGTTTTGTTTTTTGTTTTGTTTTTCGAGACAGGGTTTCTCTGTGTAGCCCTGGCTGTCCTGGAACTCACTGTAGACCAGGCTGGCCTTGAACTCAGAAATCTGCCTGCCTCTGCCTCCCAAGTGCTGGATTAAAGACATGTGCCACCGCCACTCAGCAGTTTCTGGCTATTATAAATAAGGCTGCTATGAACATAGTGGAGCATGTATCATTATTACATATTGGAGCATCTTCTGGGTATATGCCCAGGAGTGGTATAGCTGGGTCCTCAGGTAGTACTATGTCCAATTTCCTGAGGAACTGCCAAGCTGATTTCCAGAGTGGTTGTACCAGCTCACAATCCCACCAGCAATGAAGGAGTGTTCCTCTTTCTCTACAACCTCTCCAGCATCTGCTGTCACCTGAGTTTTTGATCTTAGCCATTCTGACTGGTGTGAGGTGGAATCTCAGGGTTGTTTTAATTTGCATTTCCCTGATGCCTAAGGATGTTGAACATTTCTTTAGGTACTTCTCAGCCATTCGGTATTCCTCAGTTGAGAATTCTTTGTTTAGCTCTGTACTCCATTTTTAACAGGTTATTGGGTTCTCTGGAGTCTAACTTCTTAAGTTCTTTGTATATATTGGATATTAGCTCTCTATAAGATGTAGGATTTGTAAAGATCTTTTCCCAATCTGTTGGTTGCTGTTTTGTCCTATTGACAGTGTCCTTTGCCTTACAGAAGCTTTGTAATTTTATGAAATCCCATTTGTCAATTCTTGATCTTAGAGCATGAGCTATTGGCAGTCTGTTCAGGAAATTTTCCCCTGTGCCCATGTGCTCCAGGCTCATCCCCACTTTCTTTTCTATTAGTTTCAGTGTATCTGGTTTGATGTGGTGGTCCTTGATCCACTTGGATTTGAGCTTTGTACAATTGTAACAAGTAACTGGGGTCTTATCCCCCCCACACACACACACAAAAAAAATCTTTCTAATTTTCACTAATATATGCCTTTACTCTGTAACTATTGAAAGTATATTTCAGAGGCATTATTAGCAGAGACATTAAGTGTAATAGGTGAAATTTAGGATTAGTTCCCCAAGTAATACTGCACATGAAGCTCACTGATCAGTAGGACAGTGAGCTTCGGGAGTCTGCTGCTGCCCTCTGCAGCCGTGGGCCTACGGATGGAGATAGTCAGCCTCATCAGTCTTTTACTTAGATGCTGGAGAACCAGACCCAGGTCTCCATGTCTCTACTCCAGACACTTGACTGGCTGAGTCCTCATCCACTCAGCCCACAGCCATTATGATCTAAGTAAACCTCGATGCCCTGTTACATTCAGTTCTTAGAGTCGCTCTGTTTAACCATTTACGTCTGAAAAGCAGAGATCCTGGCCTGTGGTCCTTATTAGTCATAGCATCTAACACTGGAGACAAAGGGGCACAGACCTGCAATCCAACTCCCAGAACCTTCAATTAGCGGCTCCTTCATTGAGCTCCCTAGGGAACTCTGAGTGTGGTATCCAAACACCAATCCCATTTCTATGTTTTAAACCTTTCTAGAACCTTTAACTTCCCAATATATCATGGCAATATCCAGCAATGTACAAATGCATGCAGCCATAGAATATCTTTCCAGAAAGATATCCTGAAGCAGTATCACAGATGTGAGCATAGTTTCAGGAACTCGGATCTACAAAAAAGCTCAAATTTACTACTTCAAGAAAGTGACACTCTGTTCACAAAACTGACTTGCGACAGAATCCCTTCTAGAAACAAAGCTATGTGATGGTTATCAGATCTGAATTCTGTCCTCCAGCAGAGACTTCTGAAAGTTGAAGTTTTTGTCATTTGTCGCCTTGATTGCTACAGAGTTTGTGGTCTAGGTATCCAGTTAAAGTAGCAGTAGGGCGGAGTAGGGTGGAAAGTGAGGTGGGGTTGGAAGTGTCCATCATAAAAGATCAAACCAGGAAAGAGAGCCAACGGCAAGCAGGCTATTGCAGGGAGAGATGGCACCTGGGTAAAGGGCAGTAACTCCCAGTAATTTCAAGAAAGGTGCTCTCATATTGTCACCCTGCCAAGTCCTGTTACTCAGAGTGAATGCATGGAGTAAATAAAGGAGGGGAGAAACCAAGTGTGACTGATCAAAGAAACCCTCCATGACATAGTCACCACTGAGTCAGGTTTGCTGATAGGATGGAAATCCTGGCAGGGGACAGAGAAGATTCTTATACTCAGGGTGGTAGAAAGGGCAGGAGTAGGAACATCAAGGCCCTTGTATTTAATACAGTATTTCTTCCAGGCTATCTGATTTCCACTTGGAAACTACTGCGATTTGAATGCATCCTCGAAGGGTCACCTGTTACAAGCTTAATCTCCAATCTCACAGTGTAGAGAGGTGGAGTCTATAAGAGGTGATCAGATTATGAGGTATTTACAGTGTTCTGGTGGGAGTGGTTCTTAGCTCGAGGGTGGATTGTTTTGTAAAAGCCTACTCAGCCTTTCTCATGCCCTTTCTAGCATAGCATGCTCTCCCCTACCCACTTCCCTCCCCCACTCCAGTCTGTTACCTCCTCCTGCTCCCTCTGTCTCTTTCTGTTACCTCCTCCTGCTCCCTCTGTCTCTTTCTGTTACCTCCTCCTGCTCCCCCCCCACATACACACACACACACACATACTCATACACACACCACATGTATGCCTGAACATATTCTCCTCTGAGCTTCCACCATCTGCTGTAGAGTATTGCAGAATGAAGGCCTTCATCCGATATAGTAAATGGACTTGATTTTTCTAAGCTGCCAAACTGTAAGAAAGAAACCTCTCTTCATCAAGACTTATTCACTCTGATGTACTTTGTTTTAAAAGCATAAGACACACCTTTAAATTAGAGCTTACTGAAAAAATAGTCATAACACTTATATCGCCACTGTAGTGGCTTCTCCTCTACAGGACACACCCTAAATTCTATCCCTGAAACTATATTCTGGGTGCCTTACAACTGTTGCGAGCACAGCAGTTTAGAAGCCAACATGTAAAAAGTCTGGTAAGTGGCTGCCTAGAGACTTGCAACAGTGTCCAAGGTATGATCCTTTGAAGTTTCTTTGAATTTGAAATATCTGATTTTGTGGTGTCCCACTTCTCTGTTTCCTGTATCTTCATGTATTTTACTCTATTATCCAAGATTCCTCCTTGGATTTAATGTAACATTTTACATATAGTGAGAAATGAAGTTCAAAAATGTTCAGCAAGTGTAGTTGTTATTTGTTACAAACAAACAAACAAACAAAACAAAAGCCAAGCTGCAAAATTGAGCAACTACTTTGTATTCACTCTGCAACAAAGAAGGAAAGAAAAGATCTGTTTTCAAAAGATTTATACTAGGATGTTCACTTCCTCTTCATATTTATGTTTTCAAAAACCCAATAATCCTAATAATAATTGTCAAACCCTATGTCAAACCCTAATGACATATTTTAGAAAAAAAGGTTCTTTTCTCTGTTATCTCCTACATTCTTAGATATAAGTGTATCACACTGTGAATACTGAATTCATTTTCATAAGATTACTAACAGTAGCAAGAAAATGATGTTGCAGTGCTGTGAGGACTGGACTCAGACGCTCTGTGTAATGGAATCAGCACCCACTTTAAACTATTAAAGTGAAAAGGAAGCTCTCTGGTCTCGTTTGGTCTTATGTCATTTGGGGAAAGCTAAAGGGTGGGTCTTCCATCCTCTTCCTTGTGTGCTAATCTAATTCCTGCCTGCCTAAATGCAGTTCTGCTCAGGCTTCCTTCCCTGTGTACTTACACAGCCCACCCATGAAAACCTTCCTTGTATTCCCATTGGAGGGGGAAAGCATGTGATATGAGGGAAGTCCCTCTCACTCCTTTGTAAGACATTATAAACAAGCCATACTTACATGAATTATAACTCAGAAGTGAATGTGGTTGACAATTACCAATACCAATTTTTAGTATTCTTCATCCTCTATAAATATTTTTATTTTAAAATACTCCTGGTTTGTTCCTGGACTGGAGATAATCATGTCTGTGGCATAAAGGGAAATATAAAAGTATGTATGAGGAAAATACAATTCAGATCACTAAAATCTGGTAGTAAATGATTATAAATAAAAATTGAGTTGCTATGGTGCAGTGACTACAGATCCAACCAGGCCATGGTAGAGTTGGGATGCCTGCCTGTAGATTCTTTCCTGGTGTCTCTCTACACCTCTGTATACTCCTTGTATGCAAGTTGAGAAAAAAGCCAGATGCTGCCTGGGATTCTTAGGCCTTTGGCATCCCAACCTTTCCTGGGGTGAACTAATTCTTAAAGGATTCACCTTCAATGTTCTCCCAGGAGCTGAAGTGCCATTTTCTTTAGTTTATGGTGAGAAATGTTCAGAAAATCTTCTCCTTGTAAAAAAAAAAAAATAAAATAAGTGCAGGACCCTAAGTGTAAGTGATGTTTTGGAGTGGATTCAGTAAAGGGATGAGCATGTGTGTTGCCAACATTTGCCAGGCTCCTGAGCCTGGAACTCCTCAAATCTGATCAACCATCAGGCCCTCCAGATGGGGCTCTCAGTAAGCTGGCGTCCTCACCATGAGTATTCCTGTGACCTACCACCAGCCTCTCTGCTTAAGTGTGCCTTTTCCCTCTGCTCTATCCATTCTGATTTCTAACAATCTCCAGACAAGGCATGGGGATATTTATTAGGTTTCTATTTGCTGGATTGTCATTACAACGCAATGTCCCTTCTATGATTGCATTTAAAAAACAACAACAACAACGAAAACCCTTCTCTTACATATGATTGATCTATCTGTTTAAGCCTAAAGACTTTACTACCTGATCTCTTGGGAAGTTAATCTTTTTTTTTTCTTTTCTTCAAATTAGCATTCATAACCATGTTCAGATTACAATGCTCATTAAGAGACTTAGGAATACAGAACAAGACTTTGAAATAACCATTTCAGCTTCACTGGACAGTCCATTCTTATAGCATATATTTACCTGGGTGCTTGCCTCTTAAGTGTAAATAACAGCCTGATTTTCTGTAAGCTTTCTGAATAAGGCCTTTGTTGATATACTCACAGAGTTTACATTAGCTGTTGGGCATGATTAGGTTCTGAGTTAATGGTGATTAAACCCTAGGAAGTGAGTTAAGGGTACCAATGAAAATTTATAAGTAAAGTAATAGTAACAGAAGACTTGGGCAGGGGTATTTAAGGCTTATGTCAGACACCAACCTCTAAAAATGAAAAGAGCCAACAGAGCACTCACTGAATCCAACACAGGCTTACTCCGTGACTGACCGTGAATAAACAGACATTTTATTCATAATACAAGTTAGAATCTAAAATGTGACTAATTCCAAGTCAAAAAGATTTGTTCAAGAGAGTAAGAATATGGTGCATGGCTAACTTAGTTCCCAGAGAAGAATAAAATAATAGCAATTCATAGGGAAAGTTCATTTGGAAGAAAACCTACAACCTCTATTTTCCAGCTTCATAAAAAACAACAGAACATATTCCAAATAAACTCAGGTGAAAAAAAAAAAAAACAGCAACAAAACCAACAACAACAAAACAAACAGACAAAAGCAAAAAAACCATTTGCTCTGGTTTAAGTAGTTCTTAGACCACCAAGAGTTCTCTTTTAAGCTTTTCCTATGAGACTTGATTGTTTTCTTATTATAAAAAAGAAGACATAAAACGGGGAGGGGTGGGGAAGGGCATCCTAAGAAACAGGTGGCTACATACCTAGATCGCCCTTCCAAAATGAGAAGATAATAGCATTATCCTCACCCATCCCATATATTTCAACCAACTAAAGCAAATTGCTTGAAGAATGCGCTATGTTCATACATGTAAAGTTTTACAGTAGTTACTTCATAAGGGAAGAATGTTCCTCTCAGGAAGCATAGGCTGTTCAACACTAACCCACAGGAAACCTCCTTTGAGTTGTTGGTCAAAGGGTTCCAAAACAGCCCTAAAACAATATATACTCTTGCCATCACTCTTGGTTTCCTACCAGAATATAGAGGTGTAAGATCTATTCCTGAAGACACTACACACTTTGTTCATAGGACGCTTTAAAAATGGAACTGATACTGATCTTCGATCCTCCTCCCTGAGCAGGAACTTTTATGGGTATTATGCAAGCAGCCATGGGAATGAAAGTTAACAACAGTCCTGCCCAGCTATAAAGCTTGAGAACCACCACAAGACAGAAACTGGCAAAATATCCCTAGAGGTGCAATAGTGGTACTTGTATTTTGGAGGGAAGACAAACAACATCTGTTGAATTAGACCGAAAGTTTGCTCAACTTGAAAGAACTCATACCTGGCCCTGTGAACCTAGGCAAGAACTCTTGGCTGGAGAGGTCATAGGCCCTACAGGAGAACCTACGGCCACCATATACTAAGATCACACAGTCTCCATGCCTCCTAAAGACTCCCCCTTAAATTCATTGGTAAGTGCAACCCTCACATCTCATCAAAGGCTCTTATGGAAGGAGATGAAGACTACTGTAGAGATCCATTGGTTTAAATGTAAGAAATCAGTGACCATGGGGTGCCCAGGCCCAACCAGGACATCTGTAACATGATCTGTAGCATGACCTCTACAATCTAAGGTTTAGGGAACATTGTAGAAGGGACAGGAAGACTAGAAGAGCCTGAAGAACAGAATGTCTGCTGTTTGGCAGTTCCTTCTGGAAAGGATAGAACACTGTTCCCATGAACTAACACTGTGGGGGCCTGAACAGATCCACGAAGACCGCATCAATCAACATGCCCACATAGATAGAGGAAAGGCTTACAAGTCCCCATCCCTAGATGAATACCTATAAGGAGTCAATGGTTGTTGGGAGAGAGAGACCTGATTTTTTTCTTCTTTTTAATTTGCAGGGATGAGATCCCCAAGCTGTCAGTCCTAAACAATTGGGGAAATGCAAATAGGGCTCAGTAGACTGAGAAGTAGTAGGTGTGTGTATGTTTGTGTGTGCGTGTGTGTGTGTGTTTGTGTATATTTTGTGTGTGTGTTTGTGTGTGTATATGTGTATATGTTTGTATTTGTGTTTGTTTGTATATGTGTGTGTTTTGTGTGTGTGTATATGTGTGTATGTA
>JADRCD010221327.1:61172-71586 GCA_019843815.1 Montemys delectorum
GTGTTTGTGTATGTGTGTGTATATATGTGTGTATGTTTGTATTTATGTGTGTGTATTTGTGTGTGTATTTGTGTGTGTTTTGTGTGTGTGTGTTTTGTGTGTGTTTGTGTGTGTGTGTGTGTGTGTGTGTGTGTGGTCATGAAATCAAGAGGGTGTGATTGAGCCTATAGGAAGAGTTGAGCAGAAAGAAGGAGTGGTATGAAATCTTCAAATTAAAGGAAAAAAGGCTTAATAGAATATAATCTATTCAAACAGTTTTTCTAGAAACCAGGAAGTGAGTTTATGGAGTCTCTCAGAGCATTCTTTGGCTCCCTTCTTCATGTATGGTCAGATCTTACTGTGGCCTTTCCCAACCTTCTCAGTAACTCTTTTACTTATTAACATCATGGTTGATGCGGAAATGTCTCTCCAGGAACTCCCCATGTGAGAGAGTTGAAACGTGTTTTAAAAAACATTAGTCTTAGGGGTCATCCAAAGCCTGTAGGTCAAGCAAGTCCCAGGACTGTTTTGCTTTACACGGTCAGGTGACTTCAACTTTTGCCTACAATAATCATTAAACCATAAGAAAATATTGCAGAGGAGCCCTTCCTGGGTTTGGTCTTGCTTTTTGTTGTTGTCATTTGTTTCTTTTGCTTTGTTTTGTTTTTGTTTGTTTAAATTGCAGAATGGACCCAAACTATGCATAGTCTTTATTTCTACTTTGCTCTTCCTCGATGCTTCAGGCAGCCAGGGAATTTCTTGATCACTCTGAAGTCTCCCCTCTTCCTTCACACTTTAGTGTAATGAGATGCTGTTAAGCCAGACTGGCTGGCCAAGCCAGAGCCCTTCTGAAAGGGTATAAATAATGAGAACATATTCCAGAATCTCCAGCTACCATCACAGGCCTGGTATGTGAGGAGGAACAGGCAAGGGTGTCGAGAGTCCTAGGAACTCAGTCAATCTCCTCAGGAGCTCCATGAGCAAGAAATAGTTCTTAAAGCATTATCAACCAACCAGACCCCACACACACCCACACACCCCTAGAGCTCCCAGGGACTGAACCACCAACCAAAGAGTACACATAGAGGGACTTATGGCTCCAGCCTCATATGCAGCAGAGGATGGCCTTGTCGGCTATCAATGGGAGGTGAGGCCCTTGGTCCTGTGAATGCTCTATGCCCCATTGTAGGGGAATGCCAAGGCAGGGACACAGGAGTGGTGGGTGGGTAGGTGGGGGAGCACCCTCATAGAAGCAGGGAGAGGGGAATGGGATGGGGGGGGGGTCTGGAGGGGAAACTGGAAAAGGGGATAACATTTGAAATGTAAATAAATAAAATATCTAATAAAAAAAAAAAAAAGCAAATGTGCACTGCTAAAGATTATGTCACCCTCAGCTTTAAGCCCTAATAGATTCCCACTGCTATTAAAATAAAATCCACAGCTGCCTGGGCATCCTCCTTTCCTCCCCCTGACCCTCTCTAAGCACCTTAATGCTCTTTACTACTTCTGAAACTTGCCAAGCATACTCTTCACTGAGAGCTCTCCTCTCCCTCCCACTTCAGAACACCCCTCTGGTACATTTAAATGTTGCATCTTCTTCCATGGTATTATATATCTGTCTGCCTGTTGTGTAGTTTTCTGATTCCTTTCTTGAATTTGAATTCAGGAAGGGAAATTTTTTTCTTATTGTTCAGTGACATAATCCCCAGGTTCTGGGATATCGAAGGCACATAATAATTATGCCTTATACCAAGGACTGAACATCGAGCTGCCCAAGAAATCTAATTGCTAATAATAAATTATTAATTATTAATTATTTTCATTAAGATAGTCTATACATGCAGAGGATTTTTAATCTAGCAACATGGCTGCCCTATTAAGGGATCACACCCAAAGACCTAGGTCTGTGTGATCTCTCTGGAATGCAGACACGCCACATACCTTTAATTCCTCTGGATGGACTACAGACACACCCTTAGTACACACCTTTAATCCCAAACAATGAAAGTAAAGTTAGTTTGTAAAAGAATGCAGCCATGTTTGAAAGTGTTATCGAACTGAGCAGCAGACACAGAGAAAGATTTGACAGACTGAGTCAGAGTCCAACTCTCAGCAAAGCAGATGGGAGAGAGAGAGAGGGAGGGAGGGAGGGAGAGAGACAGAGAGACAGAGACAGAGACACAGAGAGACACAGAGAGAGAGGGGGGAGAGAGAGAGAGAGAGGGAGGGAGGGAGAGAGGGAGAGTGAGGGAGGGAGAGAGAGACACAGAAATAGAGACAAAGACACAGAGACAGAGCAGAGAGAGACACAGAGAAAGAGAAAGAAAGAGAGAGAGGGAGAGAGGGAGGGAAAGAGAGAGAGAAGGAGGGAGGGAAGGACAGGGAGAGAGAGGGAGAAGGAGGGAGGGAGAGGAAGGGAGAGAGAGGGAGGGAGGGAGGTAGAGAGAGGAGGAGGGAGGGAGGGAGAGAGACAGAGATGGACAGAGATAGAGACACAGAGAGAGAAAGAGACAGAGAGATAGAGACAGACCGAGATAGGAAAGAGACACAGAGAGACACAGAGACAGAGACAGAGAGAGAAACACTGGGGTTGGAGTAATGGCTCATCAGTTAAAACTACAGCCAAAGCATGTGTACAGTAGAAGATTGCAAATTCGATCATCAATAGGAGGAAAGGACCTCGGCCTTGTGAAGGTTTTGTGCCCCAGTGTAGGGGAATGCCAGGGCCAATAAGTGGGAGAGGGTGGGGTGGCAGGCATGGGGAGGGGAGGCAAAAGGAGTTTGTTCTTGTTGTTTTTGTTTGTTTGTTTGTTTTTTGGAGGGGAACTTGGGAAAGGGAAAATTTACATGTAAATAAAGAAAATATCTAATAAAAAAATTTAAATAAAAAAAAAAAAACAAAAAAAACCTACAGCCAAGGACCTAAGTTAGGTTTCCAGTACCTATATCAGGTAGCTCACCAGTATCTGTAGCTCCAATTCCAGAAGGAAGCCTCTGGTAGGTTGCCCGCACTCAAATCGATGGCTCTACAGACTTTATTTAATAATAACATACCAACAGTGGTTCATCAACTTTGAAATGTACTTATTCTATATCAATGCAAGGTGTTTAACAGTTTGGAAAATTATGGAGAGGCTGGGGTTTCGAATGTGTGGAAAATCCTTATTTCTGCTTAGTTTCTTTCTAAACTTGTAACTATTGTTTAACATAAGTATGTAAGAGATCTTAGTTGCTTGAAGGAATACATTGTTTTAATTTGATAGTATTGAGTTTGAGGTCTGGAGAGATATTATGATATGAGATGACGTAGAACGAAATTTAATAGTCAGGGGAGAAACCAGTGTCAAGAGCATAAGAAGGGCCTTATACAAAAGAACTAATACTGAGAAGATAAACCAAAGCTACTGGGATGCTCAAGAAGAACTGAATTCAAAATATTGCTTGTATCTGGCTAATATAACTCCACAGACAGATACCGGAGCTGGGTGGTCAGCCCCATGGACCAGCCGTAAAGACCTAGCTCTTTCTCCTCACTATTGTTGTTAGTTTCCGACCTCAGTAGAACCCACGATGTCCTGTTTCTCTAGCCTTACCACCCAAAGAAAACCATGACACATATCACTGTAGTCTATATACTCTGGGGAAACCAGGATCGAACCCGTCATCCTAGAATGCAAGGAAAAATGTCTATCTGCACATGTGGTAGCTTATCCAGCAGCTTTACGAAATTTTGGATTCCTGCTTCTCTTTTTGATCTCACAGAGATCGATTTCTGTTCTTCAGTATGATTTGTAGCTATCGTGGTGTTTGAGAGAGATTGTTTTGAATGCCTCTATAAGGAGTTATTATCCAAGGAGCCTTGTATTTCTTCTATTTTCTAGTGCATTTACTTAGCATCTACTGTGTATAAGATTCCCCACAGGCTTTTATGGGGCCAATGAAGATTTTAAACCCCTGTGACACAATATCACTCACCCACGCAGAAAGAAACACGTTCCTTTTATATAAGAGTTCATCTTCCCACCCCGCTGGCATTTCTAGAGGACTGTGGAATAGATCTATATACTGAGTGCTTTCTTTTGTGGTAAAATTTGAAATGATCACTTATGACATAATTTGATTTGAATACTTCTCATCCTTTCTTCAGCCCCTTTCCAGTTATATCACTAAAACTGGTTTTCTCTCGAGCATAGCATAGATCTCCACCCTGCTCAAACCAGTGGCAACGAGAGTTCTCACCTTACCAGACTTCTCTCTTTACAGTTCTTGGCAACTCCCCATCTCTTCTCAAGACCTTTTTTTTTTTTTCTTGCTTGCTTCCTGAACTCCACACTTCTGGGTTTCCTCTTAACTCCTTGTGAACTGCTTTGAGTCCTATGTGTTTTCTCCTCCTTTTTGTAATTCTGAATACTGTTCTGGGACAGGAAGCAGGTCAGAGTTCTGTTACCATCCTTCCTTCTCTGCCAGCAGCCTTACCCGACCCTTTGCCTAAGTATCATCCCTACCACTTGGATATTTTCAGTCGTGAAACTTGCCCTAAACCCCTAAATTTTTTTTTTGAGCAGCCCATTTGGTATCTCTATTAGGTTACCTCCTGGGATTCTCAAGGTACATCTCTCACTCTTCAGAGTAAAAGGTTGGAAAACAATTTTCCAAGTAAATGGTCCCAAGAGACAAGCTGGAGTAGTCATTCTAATATGGAATAAAATCAAATTTCAACCAAAAGTTATCAAAAAGATTAAGGAAGGACACTTCATACTCATCAAAGGAAAAATCTACCAAGAAGAACTCTCAGTTCTGAACATCTATGCTCCAAATGCAAAGGCACATACATTCATAAAAGAAACATTACTATAGCTCAAAGCACACATTGCACTTCACACAATAATAGTGGGAAACATCAGCACCCCATTCTCATCAATGGACAGATTATGGAAACACAAACTAAACAGAGGCACACTGAAACTAACAGAATTTATGAACCAAATGGATCTAACAGATATTTATAGAACATTTCATTCTAAAACAATAGAATACACTTTCTTCTCAGCACCTCATGGTGCCTTCTCCAAAACTGACCATATAATTGATCACAAAACAGGCCTCAACAGATACAAGAAGACTGAAATAATCCCATGCACCCTATCAGATCACCACAGACTAAGGTTGGGCTTCAATAGAGACAAAAACTACAGAAAACCCACATACACATGGAAGCTGAACAACACCCTAGTCAATGATAACCTAGTCAAGGAAGAAGTAAAAAATTAAAGACGTTTTAGAATTTAATGAAAATGAAGGCACAACATACCCAAACTTATGGGACACAATGAAAGCAGTGCTAAGAGGAAAGCTCTTAGCTCTGAGTGCTTCCAAAAAGAAATTAGAGAGAGCATACACTAGCAGCTTAACAGGACAGCTGAAAGTTCTAGAACAAAATGAAGCAAACTCACCCAAGAGGAGTAGAAGGCAGGAAATAATCAAACTCAGGGCTGAAATCAACCAAATAGAAACAAAAAGAACTATACAAAGAAAGTCATTATTTTAAATGTATCTTTCTATGTTTCATTGAAACATGAAAGTCATCTGGCTTAAAATAGTAACTGACTTAAAATAATACTGGGGCTTTATTTATTTCAGTACTTTCCTTGTTTTATTTTCACCATTAAAAATTATCTAAGCTATATTTTTTATTTTACAGTAAAATTGATATTTATATAACTTTACAATTTGATTTAGGCATAATTGACATAGCAACATAATTTTAATCTGAACAGTTTTCAAATGTGTGATTTGAAAAATTCTATTGTGTTTATCCATGTTGAATATTCTTAAAAAGTTTCTGAACTTTTAAGTGTGTTATTACGGACATGCATTGTTAGTTTTCTTCTATATTATTATTTGAAATTTTTCTTTGTAATTCTATTAGATCTTTGATGTAGTATTTTGAAGCACTATATTCATTTAAAAGAGTTGTAATTTTACATATCATTGCTGAATTAATTTTTCAAATCTTTTTCTCTAAAAAAAAATCATATATTAAAAAAAAAGATGTATATGGAGAAAAAAACAAAAAAGAACTTGTTCCTTGCCATAGTCTCTTTGGAAGTGTGTTGAGGACGAAAACCCACGTGGAAGAACTTCTCGTAGGTCTTCCCTGTACACACAGCTCTTGCCTCCCTGAATGGTCCTGATGAGGAAGTAGCCTTCTTCGGGGCTTTTACCCTCAGCTTTAAAGAATTTATTGTAAATGCTTTGCATTCAATATTACTCAAGGGACAGAGGATGCCTGATGCACACATTGGTTAGATGTCTTTGGCAAAGCCACTTAACTCTTCATAGAATTCAGGCGTCCATGTTCTAGAATAGCAGGAAGAAAAGGCTGGATCATACAGGCTGACTGGCAAACTGTTCCCTATAGTCAGGGAGCATCCAAGGTATGCCTGCTGTAGAGCGGCAGTTCTCAGCCTGTGGCTCTCGACCCCTTTGGCAAGCCTGTTTCTCCAAGAGTGCTTACATTATGACTCATAATAGTAGAAAAAAATATAGTTATGAGGTAGCAACAGAAATATTGTCATGATTGGGGTCACCACAACTTGAGGAGCTGTATTTAAAGGTCACAGTATCAGGAAGGTTGAGAACCACTGCTCTAAAGGGTCTAAGGAAGGGGTGTCACGTGTAGGACAGTCCACCAGGACAGTTTCTCATGTAAGCCAGAGTGAGTTGATGTTTGACTAATTTGATGCAGCTCTTCTCCGTGTTGATTGGGCTTCTGAGTTGAACACCCAATCCAGCCACCCAGCCTGCAGGATGATGTCTGAGGCCAATTTAAGACTGGAATTCTAAATGGGAATCCCTGCATTCTCTGCTCCGATGACCACCTTCCATGTTGCAGCAAACCTGTATCTCGATTTTCTATAGCAACTCACCTGGAAGAAATAGGGCAGTGAATTCTTCTTATTATTTATTTGATTTTGGTGCTTTGTTTTGTTTTAGTTTTGAGGTTCTCTGATCTGGTTGGTCTTTTGTCAACTGGACACACCTGGAGTTCTCTGAGGAGAGAGGAGAGAGCAGCCTCAATTGAGGAAAAAAAAATATCTCCATCAGAGAGATTGTCTGTGGAAAAATCTGTGGTCATATTCTTGATTATTAATTGAGCGCACTGGCACCTGTGCTAACTGTGGGCAGGTGAACTTGATAGTGTAAGATATTGATCAAGCTGAATGAGCCAGGAGGAGCAAGCCAGGAAGCAGCGCTTCACCACAGCCTCTGTGGGTTCAGCTCCTGACCTCCCTTCATGACAGAGGACAACAGTAAGCCGAAAGAAACCCTTTCCTCTCCAAGTTGCTTTTGGTCTTGGTGTTCATCACAACAATAGGAATGTAACTAAATTATTCTCATTTTACATACCACACTGATCTCAAACTCAATATGTAGCCCAGACTAGCCTTGAATTTATAGCAATCCTCCTGCCCCTCTTTTCCTAGTACTGGGATTACAAGTGTGAGCCACCAAGCCCAGATTCAACCAATGACTTTAAAAAAAAATTTTATTTATTATTATAAATAATTACATTGTAGCTGTCTTCAGGAGAGGACGTCAGATCTCATTGCGGGTGGTTATGAGCCACCATGTGGTTGCTGGGATTTGAACTCAGGACCTTCAGAAGAGCAGTCAGTGCTCTTGCCTGCTGAGCCATCTCACCAGCCTTGCTTTTTTTTTTTTTTTTTTTTTTTTTAGAGGAAATGAAAGACTGGCAAAGTTCTCTGAGGCTTCAAATGTGATGTTTGAGCTGTTACTCCCTTCCTCCATGATTCGGAATTACCCTGTCTTGATTAATAGAATTTCAGTAATGGCATTAGAAGTTCATATGCTCATTGATGGTTCTAGGCTTTTGGAAGAACTAGAATCACAGAAAGGTCTTTTGCTGTGTTTGCTGGTCCACCGGTCCACAAGTGCTCTGCTTAACATTCAAAGTGACATATTTGAGGGACATCTTTTTCTGACCTCCCCCAAAACACATGCTTTCATAATAGTAGCATTTTCTTTCATTTTATGATGCCTTCTCATTTTTTTACTATTGCTTTTTTAGGAGACAAGTATAGTATCATGCGAAATAGGGATCAGAAATATTATAGTTGAGAGACTTTTTTTCCTTATCTGCATACTTGGTTCTTCCTACTAAGAAGAAGCCTAAATCAGCCCTCAGGCATTGCTTGCTCCCGGCTGGCTAGCTTAGAATTCTGTGTGACCTTTGGAAGGTGCACAGCAGGGCAGTCAACACAGGGTTAGTCTCTTCCTAGCTTTACTATATTTAACCCCTCAGTCATGTGGCTTTCAGTAACAGATGCCTACGCTTGTTTTCCTGGACTTAAAGATCACTTTTCTGGAAGCACTTACTCTTCTCTTGAGCCTGCAGAAGACCCATAGGCTCACTGCTGTAAGATTATAAATATTGGTACTGAATTACTAGGTTTCCTTTGTGACCTTCACCTTTGGTGTTCTCAGCCTATCTGCTGTTGTAACCTGGAACATTAACCCCTAAAAGGAATGGGGAAAGATGGCACCCAAGTCTCTGGAAGAAGCCTTCCTACTCAAAGAAAAGATGCTGTTATTCTTCTCCTCTCTTACCCTGTCTGTCTTCTTCAGTATGTCTATCTTGATGGAGTCACCCTAGAGTTAAGATGCTCCTTCGGGGGCAAAGGCTCACACTTCAGCATCTTTTGACCACTTAATAAAGATCTTCTTCTCTCATCACTCTTGGGCCACTGGCTTTCTCCAAAGAGGGAAGAATTGTTCCCATTTCTCAGTTCCATTTTTCTCTGGAATATCCTCTGGACTATCTCTGGAATAAGTCTCATGCCCACTGATTTCCTTTACTACTGTACTTTATTGAATTCTATGGAAACTTCATGCTTTCAGTCTGCCAAGACTGTTAATGTGCTGAGACTTTCCTATACTTGCAAACTACAAGTTAGGCTGCCTTAGTTAAATGGTAGCTGTCACAAAGTTATAAGATTCTGTAGTCTCAAATACAAATACGTATACACCATGGCACAGCAGACTGGATGAGCTTCCCAGTAGCAGGGGCTTCTCATGTCTCCTAGCAGAGCTACCCAAATCCCAGGTGGAGGTTCATCATGCAGTAAGTCCAAGTCACAGTTTTGGGCACAAGATTGGGAAAGTGCAATCTTTTAAAGAGACCACTTCCCTTCTGCCATAAGGGGAGAGGGCATTATTGTCCTTCCAAAACTGTTCGCTGCACAAACATTCTTGAGAAGCTAGGGGAAGAACTGATGCTGCCTGTGTTTTTGGAAGACGTGCAAAAACATGAGAGTATCATCAGAAATCCTCTTGGAATATAATATCTCCAGTTCCAAGAGAACTGCTAGAATAAGGATTCTGTTACCTAAGGATACTTTTAAAGATTCTCGTGCAGTTTTATGTAACAGACAAAATATAAACTCCCTAGCAGAGCGTAGAAGATCTTTAACGATCTACCTCCAGTTACCTCTTCTACACTCAATCCTAAAATGCCCTAATACGTGTAATCTATGCCTACTGATACCGACTTCTTTGCTTTTTTTTTTCTTTAATTAGTTCTGTCTTTTCAGTCAGCTCCTTCACCTTGCCTCAGATGCCTTTCCCACATCAACAGCTTCGTCAATACAATCAGATTTATTTCTGTATTCATCCAAAGAACAGTGCTCATGTGAGATAAGTTAAAATTTAGTCTTTTCCTTCTCATTCATTCTCATCACACTACGTCAGCTTTCTATCATGGGGACAAAAATACCTAAGGTAACTTAAAAGAAGGAAAAAGGATTTTGGCTCATGGTCTCACTGGTCAGAGCCCATGGCCAGCTGATTTGGCTGCCTTTGGGCTTCTGAGTCAAAGAACCATGGGAGAAGCGTGTGCCCACCTCCTGGCAGCCAGGAAGTAAGAAGGAAGAGGAAGCAGGCAAGGGTCTACATCCCTCTCAGGCTACACCCCTTTCAAAGGCACAATACCAGTGACACAATTTTCCTCTGCTAAACCCCTGCTTCTCAGCAGCACTACAGGCTAGCACCTAGGCCCTCCACATTTGACAAATATTTAAGATCCAAACTAGAAGCCCCCGTAATTCAGTCTATGTGGTTCATTGCTGGCTTGTATTCCTCTCTACTAAAATGCGGCCAGACACTTTACATTTCTTCAACTGTGTAACTCTCATTCCAAAATTCATCTAGTAAATATTAACTAAATGAAAGAAGAACACATGTTTAACACACACACACACACAGACACACACACACACAGACACACACACAGACACACACACACAGACACACACACACTCACACAGGCACACACACACACACACACACACACAGACACACACACACTCACACAGGCACACACACACACACACACAGACACACACACACTCACACA
>JADRCD010221328.1:0-15253 GCA_019843815.1 Montemys delectorum
CTCCTCCTCTTCCTCCTCCCCCTCCCCTTCCTCATGTTTTTCCTCCTCCTCTTCTGTCTTCTTTGTCCTCTTTCCTTTCTTTCTTTCTTTCTTTCTTTCTTTCTTTCTTTCTTTCTTTCTTTCTTTCTTTCTTCCTCTCCTCCTTTTTCTCCTTCTTCAATTCATAATTTCATTCTTCTTGCTGCATTCAATATTTCACTATTTTTTCATATTTTCTTGAAAATAGATTTATTTCTCACAAAATATATCCTGGCTATAATTTCCATCCTGCTATTCTTTTTAGTTCCTCCCTACCTCTGCTTCACTCTTGATCTACTTCCTTTATATCTTTCATAAGGAAAGAACAGGTTTCTAAAAGACAGCAACCAAACATGACAAAATAAAATACAATAACATGAAGCAAAAGCTATCATCTCAAAGTTAAACATGCCAACCCAATGGGGGGAAAAGAGTTCCAGGAGCAGGGTCAAGTGTCAGAGACCCACTTGTTTTCACAATCTGGAGTCCCATAAAAATACTAAGCTAATAGTATATATGTGTGTGTAAGCTAATATGTGTGTGTGTGTGTGTGTGTGTGTGTGTGTGTGTCTGTGTGTGTATACATGCATACACACACACACAAGAGAACCTGGTGCAAACTTGTGTAGGCACTGTGCTTGCTGTTTTGGCCTCTGTGCACTCATACATGCCTTTCTTAGTTATCTCTGAGGTCCTTGTTCTCATGGTATCTTCACCCCTTCTGGCTCCTCCACTCATTCTGTCTCCATTTCTGTGTTATTCCCTGAACTCTGATGGGAAGGATTTGATGGACCTCTAATTTAGACTTTCTCTGATCAATGTCTGGCTGTGGGTCTCTGCGTCTGTTCCCACCTTCTGCCAGAGGAAGCCTGTGTAGTAATAACTGGATAAGCCACTGACCTGTGAGCTTACCAGAACATCATTAGGAATCAATTGGCTGACTGCAGTATCCCATACTTTTAATTCCAGTACTAGCAATGCAAAGACAGGTGGATCTCTGATTTCAAGCGATCCTAGTCTACATGATGAGTTTTAAGACAGGCAAGGATACATACAGATCTGTCTCAAAGAACAGTCAATAACAAAAAACCAACACAACAAGCAAAACTACCCCTTTTTAATAGAGTTCGTCTACACCTTCACACATATGTGAACTAGATTATAAGATTGTATTTTCCAGGATAGTGGGAGAAATTTCTGATATTTCACTCCTCAATAAATGATATGACACCACTGAAAATCCTGACATAGTTAAACTTATACTGTGTTGGAACATGCTTGCTCTTCTTGAAGACTCTTGAACTTTCCTTATAAAAATAGCAGGTGTTAAAATATAAGTTTTGGTAGTGCATACAGAAAAGAAATGTCTATTTTGCAGAAACATATTAAGAGAGAGTAAATAAAATCATTAACAATGTTCCGTTGTGAATGAGTGGCCTTATACATTTCTGATAATAAACATAATTTTTAAATGTTTACTTTCATACACTACACAATTCCTAATATAATTTTCTTTAGAGTGACAGAAAATTATCAAGAAATAACATTGTTCGCATTAAAAAGAATAATGTGAATTCTTAAGGGTGTGCTGTTCCTCAGAAACTGCATCAAATTAAATAAACAAACGGGATCTGTGAAAAATGCTCAAATTTAAGTGGATGCAAAGGCTTCTTTCTAAATCAACACTGGTATTTGTGGACAAAGACACAAAGACTATAGTTTATGTTTTGAGGGTTGTTTTTGTTGTTTGTTTGTTTGTTTAATTTCCTGGCTGCATTTTTCTCTCAAAGACTGATTCTGACACTAACATTCCCCATTTTATTCTTCCTCTAATAAGTCACCTACCATATACAGAATGGCTGCAGAAAGAGCCTCTTAGAAGACAGCCATGCTAGGCTCCTGTAACCACAGCATAGCATCACTAATAGTGTCAAAGATTGGTGCCTGATAGCATCAGTTATCATCTTGTGGGTAGCAACTTCCATAGCGGGGAGCACATATCAAATACCCTGCGTGTCAGATACTTACACTACAGTTCATAGCAGTAGCACAGTTACAGTTATGAAGCAGCAGTGAAGTAACATTATGGTTGGGGTCACCACAGCATGAGAAAGTACATCACAGCGTGGCAGAGCTGAGAAGGCTGAGAACCACAATTTACAGCATTGGTTCTACAGAAGCAGGTTAGAGTAAAATCCTACCTCCATCATGAATTCTATGTAATGCTGGAGAAGTGAAACAGTGCTTGGTGTTTCCATGTGAAGGTCAAACAGCGTTGCTTTCCATCATCTTTCTGCTTTTCTCTTCTGTCTCTTCTGTTTCATTTTGCTTCTGCATCGTAGGTGTGTGCAACCAAGAAGACATTCTAGACACTGAAGAGGTCAATGAGTGGTGAGATGCCTGCCATGCAAGCATGAGAACATGGGTTTGGATTTCTACCTGGTTGCTGTGGCAAATGTTTGCAATCTGAGTAGGAGTAGGAGCTCTGGATCAAAGAGGATGGCCAGTCTAGTCAAGCAGGAGGCTGTGGATTTAGGACTTTTCTTTAAAACATAAGATAGAAAGTAATATGGGGAGATATTCAAAGTTGTCTTCTGGACTCAATACACATGTACACACACACAAACATACAGATGTTCTTTCTCAAACATACATACACATATGTAATACATACATCATTATCATCATCTATGTTAATTGAGTATAACTAGATAAAATGTGATCTCTTATTAAAAAGACAAGAAAAGTAAAACTGAGTAAGACTATCTTACTACACACATACACATGTGGTTCATATTCTCTGGTAAATTGTCTTCTATTACAGGAAAAGATGCTTGACATAACAAGTTAATACATTTGCTTTCATTAAAATTAAAAGTTTTATCTCTTCAAGGGACTTTTCACTAATAACAAAGTGCATGAGAAGACATGCCACAAGAAAATAATTTACACATCATGTGTCACATAAAGGGTGCATAGAAAAATACTCAAAGACTCTCTAAATACCAAAACAAGGAAACAATGCAATAGAAAAAGCAAAATATCTGAAGAGACACTTCATTTTCAAGTAGTAAATAAAAAAAATAATAAAATTCTCAACACTGAAACCAAAGAGTAGTGAAATGAAGATACATACTTGAATAACCAATCTTAAAATATTAGTTATGTCAACAATGGGTAATGATGTAGAGGAAATGAAATTCTAATAATAAGTACAATACAAAGTCCTCCAAAAACTGTGGAAGATACACATTCTCCACAGATTCAGGACAAGTCAGGTGCAGGAACTACTTGTAGATAAAATTATAGACTTTGGCATTTGTCTCTCACTGCCAACAATGATTCACACTAAAAACTTTAAACATGTTTTACAAATCTCATTTATTCTAGCTACAAAAGGGTAGCATTTTATCAATAACTCCAAAAGTATGTAAGCTATCAACCTGCTTAATTTCTCTATAAGTGTGTGTATGCATGTGTCTGTCCCTGTAGAGGCCATAGAACCAACTCAGGTGTTACTTTCAAATGTACCATCCACCTTTAAGACAGGGACTTTCATTTGCCTAGAAATCATCAGTTAAGTTAGAGTAGCTGGCTGGCAAGGACCAGGGATCCTCCTGTCTCCAGGTCTACTTCCATAGCCAATATTCCTGAGGGTCCTCAGTTTTTTCACCTTCTCAGGCAACAGTGAATCTCAAACTATTATTTTATTCAAGTCAACTGAGACATAACAGTTTTTAAAAGTCATCGACAATTGAAGCACGACTAAGAGGAAACACCTAAAAAGTCTAGGACAAGTATCCTTAAGCTAAGATATTTTCATAAGCTCTACTTTATTCATGGTTAGAAACCTTATGCCTGAGCTGAACCCTAGGATCCCTAAAATGAAGTCTAATGGTTAGCATTTCAAAACTGTAAGAGACTAATGCAGACTGTTAATTTTATACATATCAACAGCCAATGTAGCTCCATGTTCTTGAGATTCTGAGACCAGTTTTTTCCATAGGCTGAATTCTGCTGAGGACCTGAAGTCAACTGGTAGAAGCAAAGGACAAGTGGACATCAGATAAATGGCCACATTTGAGTCCAGAAAGAGTAAACAGAAACTAGGTTCTCACTATATATCAACCTCATCATCTAGGGACTTACACTAGTCCTATTTATTCAAAGTTTCACAGCATTCCCATACTGCCAACCAGGGAATCTAGACTCCAATTGCAATATATTTTGAGGGAGCCATCATATTACAAATACTAAGCTTCTTACTAACCTTGATCACTCTGTAGTCAGTTCTAATAGTAATGGTAATTTACTATGGCCATAAGGATGACTATCTTTAATTGTCAAGCTACTTAGGATAGTTTCTCAACAATGGAGTTATCTACATTGGATTGCCATGTACATATATACAAGGAGTGTTATTACAATTAAGTTAATTGATTTAGGAAAATCAGCCCAGTATCAATGGCACTATCCCTTAGACAGGGTACTGAGTAGTATAAGATTAGAGAAACCAAGCTGAACATAAGCATGTAAATGAGTGAGCAGACTCATGTTTATTGCTCAATACTTTTGACTGTATATGTAACATGACTTCAAACTCTGCTGCTGTGACTTCCACACAAAAGGAAAAAGGACTGCAATTTTTTTTTTAAAAAAAAAGTAAGATAAAATAGTTCTTTCTTCCTTAAGCTGAGTTTTGGTAGGATATTTTATCATAATAACAGACATGAAACAAGAAGAGCCCTCAAGAGAAATCGAGAAAAGACATAGTCAGATATAGGGGCTTTGAGGCTGAAAGTCCAGCTTGGCTAGATGAACTTTGAAAAAGGAGCTAGTATCCTAGAGCATACAGAAGCAATCGATAAGAAAATAGGAATATGAAAAACACAGCCCCCCAAAAATATCTTCCTCTTAATGCAAATAAACTCAGTTGCTGAGATTGAGAACTCTAAGGTCCTACATTTGGTGAGCTTAAGCTGGTGATTTTTGTGATAATTTTCTACAGAAATCACACACATAAGGCACAGTAGCCAGAAAGAATGTATACGTGTTAAAAGTGAATATTTGATGTACCTTAAACTCTTGGGCCAGTCATCTTAAAGTGAGATTTTAATAAGATAGTTTTTGTCAATTCATTGCTAATTACACTCAGTGCACTTTGATATTTTCCTCATTTCTTTCCCCTAAATACTCCTAGATCTACTCTCCCCTCTCTACTCCACTGAACTTTATTTACTCTTCTTTTTAAAAAATAATCTGAGTTCAATTTGTGCTACATATGCACTCATGAGTGTTGAGTTACCCACTGGGGCATGATCAGCTTATTAGGAACCACATCTGTCTTAGTTAGGGTTTTATTGCTATGAGGTACACCATTACCAAGGCCACTCTTACAAAGAAAACCATTTAATTAGGACTGGCCTACAATTTCAGGGGTTCAATCTATTATCTTTATAGCAGTACACATGACAGAATATAGGCAGGCATGGTACTGGAGGAGAAAAGAGTTTTACATCTTGACTCAGAGGCTCACATGAAGAGATTGCTTCACCTGACATAACTTGAGCTTAAGAGACCTCAAAGCCTACTCCCACAAGGACAAACTTCCTTTGACAAGACCACACCTACTCCAGCAATTCTACTCCCTATGGACCTAGCATTCAAACACTTGAGTCTATTGAGGACACGCTTATTCAAACCATCAAGGAAACTTGCTCTCTTTTCCAAGGTAGACATCAATTGTCAATAGCTACTAAATTTCAGATGGACTCCTGTAAGCTCCTCCCCATACCATCTTGAAATGGTGAGTGTGATGGTGAGTGCCTTTATCTTGTACATGACTTATGCAAGCAACCACAACTACTTCAAGTTCACCAGTGCAGCAGTTGTGTATTGTCCAGAAGGCTCTTTACTTATAGTGTTCCCCAGCTTGTATTTCTTACAGTTTTTTGTCTGTCTTCCTCCATGATCCCTGAGTCTTGGGTAGAAGGGGCATAGACGTCTCATCTGTTGTTATAGATCACACTGACAATTAGTCTCTGTTTCTGAATAGTTGTAAATTTCTGCATCAACAGCCATGAACTTCAAAAAGATATTTACCTGATGAGGACAGGCAGTAGCAACAATCTACAATCATAGTGATATAAATTAATAGAAAAGCATGATCCTACATACATTTTGCAAAATAGTAACTGTAGGTTCACCTCTGGGGTCTGGGGCTTCCTCAACCATAAGTTCTTGGCCAGATTTACAATGCCATTTACAATGACATGCTTTCTCCTATGGAGTGAGTCTTAAATCCAAGAAGAAAACAGTTGGTTGTCCCTATAACATCCACACTGCTATTACACCCATGGAAACATCTTGCCAAACTGGTGATCTTTGTAGTCCACTGGACTCACAGTTAGGTAAGGCTGTGATTTGTTTTTCCCTAAGCAGCCTACATAGTGCATTCAAGTACTATGGAAGCAGTCTATCAGGGAGGAAGCTTTCTAGCTAGTACCTACCTGATTTCATGTTATAGACATGTATGTGTTTTCTTCACAATATGATCTTACCATAAAGTTCTCGTGGGCTAGCAAAAGTAGTGGTAACCACCCGTCTTGTGTTAGGGATCTGCAGAAAACGACTTAGAGGGGAGTGTCCTTTACCTGGTACTGGGTATTGTATTAGACATCCTATGTCTTCTGGAGGGAGCATTATACCAACAGGAAAGCAATTTTAATTAAATTGTCTTGTATGAATCTATGTGTGCACATACAAATATTTTTGAAGCTTATATACTAGTAGGTTTATTGTTAGTTTTCTCACTCCTCCCCTTCTCTTTCTACTGACCCAACCTTGCCCACATCTAAATTTCCTTTCCCTTTACTCTCCCTTCCCCTTCATAGCACTTTTGGCTGACACTGAAAATGATTTGGAGATTATTTAACCCAGCTATATCCCAGAAAAACATATAGCTGAAGGAATATACATCTTACAGCCCAGATAATTTCACACACATAATTTCTGAGTTGTTTACAATTATACAAAAATAGAAGCAGCCCAAATGACCAATAGATAATGAAAATATAGTACCTGTATGCTATGAAATTATGCACTGCTGTTAATAAAAAAGAAAATTTCAAGTAAATCTGTGGAATTGGAAACCATCCTAGTGAGTGAAGTAACTCAGAAACAGCAAGGAAAACATCTTGTGCTCTCACTCTATCTGGATCCTAACATCAAAAGCTTAGATCTGTGTGCTAAGTTGGAGCACCTGTAGGATCTAAGAAACTAGAAAAATATCATGGGTAGGAATAGGAAGAAAGAATTAAGAGAGGCGGAATAAGCAGAACACAGGGAATATAAAGTATATTTGTATTACTGAGTACAATATGACTTATAGGAACACACCTGCTTTTAGCAGTAGGCTAAGATTTTTCTGTTACTATAATAAACACAAAAATAGCATTGTTATACTTACAAAAATTACATATTTCATTGCTACCAAGGTCCCTGTTTCCAGAGAAAAATTTCACAAGTAGCCTGTCATTTCCCACCATTTAATGAAGTAGGTCTATATTACTTGTGTTATAAGATATTTTAAAGTATTTTTGTTAATTCATTGAAACTTTCATACACACATACAATTCATTTCAATGGTATTCACCTCCTTCCAGATTCTACTGGATCTCTCCTTCACATTACACCTTCCAACTTAATGCTTTCTTTTCTTTTGATTCAGTTTTTACAGCCCACTAAGCCAGCGTATACTACTGTATGCGGATGGAAAAGGAGCAAACCACTGAGGTACTGGGATGGTTTGCATATGCTTGGCCCAGGATGTGGCACTACTAGAAAGTGTGGGTCTGTTGGAGTAAGTGTGGCCTTATTGGAGTAGGTGTGTCACTGTGGGTGTGGGCTTTCAGACCCTCATCCTAGCTGCCTGGAAGCCAGTATTCTGCTAGCAGTCTTCAGATAAAAATTAACTACTCCTGCACCACACCTGCTAGGATGCTGCCACATTCCTACTTTGATGATAATGGACTGAACCTCTGAATGTATCAGCCAGCTCAGTTAAATGTTGTTCTTATAAAAGTTGTCTAGGCCATGGTATCTGTTCACAGCACTAAAACCCTAACTAAGACAGGTATTATCAACCTAACAGGGTCCACAACCCTTAAGAAAATCCCACAGCAGCCATCATCTATAAACAGCTCCTCAGCAGGGCATGAGTGTTCATGTCTCACTGCCCCTATATATTTTGGACTGTTGCCTACTTTGATCTTATCATCCACTTCTTAGGCAAGCTATCACAGTTGATATTACAACATGAAAGTATAATCCCTATGATGTGCAGAAGTCACTGTTTGACAGTAGTCATCTCTGACCTCCTGTTCTTACAATCTCTCATCCATGACTTTTCTTGACCATAGGGAAGAAGGGACTATGATATTGATATCACATTTATGGTTGAGTACCCAATGAGCAGTTACTCTCTGAATTTTGCCCAGCTGTGATTTTTCTGTACTAACAACCAAACTTGGCACAAAGAAGCTTCTCTGATAAAGACTGAGAGTTGTGTCAATCTGAGTATTATCATAAATATTTATCAGACAGTCTAATATTATGCCTGATTTAAAAAATAACACTATTCTCCCTGGAGTCTATGGCCTTAACAGTCATGGATCCTTGGCAAAGTTTACAGTATGAGACTTGAGTTCCTGCCTGTGGAGTAGGCATTACCTCCAATAAAGAAACAGTGTGCAACCCCCAGATATTCATATTCATATGCTAACTTATCTGTAGGCATATTTTGATAAGCCAGTTATTATTGTGGCCTGCGGGCTTCACAGATGGGTAAGGCTTTTGAGGATTTTCACCATCTACCAGTCTCCACAGCACCTTCTGGCCCAATGAGAACCAATCAGTAAGGAGAAAGTATCTGGGCCAATCCCAGTTATTTCCATGCCCCACAACTGAGTTTTGTAATTTCATGGGACAGGCTTATAGTCAAATTCTTACATGGTACTCAGATCAATGACATGTATTGTGTTGGGGGTCTCTGGAACACCCCATCCCAAACAATAGCTTAAAGTACAATACCACACATCTGGTATTAGACTTTTAGGTTGACGACCTATGGCTTCCAAAAGTAACATTATCCACCCTTCAGTAATTTCATTTCAATTTTATTTCAGGAAACGAAGGTATTTTCATATGCTTAAATTTTATAGAACCATAAATTTGTTTCCCTAATCGATTCCAATATTCCATTTGTTTATGGTACTCAATATTGCATTCATTTGATTCATGTGCATTCATAAAAATATCTTTTTAAGTTTATTTTTACTGCTTTAGAGTAACCAAAAGTGCAAGTATATGAAGAAGGCATATGCATAGATTCTTTGTTTGGCTTTTATTTTTAAATACAGGCTTCTCCAGCCACAAATGTGCCTGGTCTCTAAGAATAGAGTGACATTACAAAGGACATACATTTTAAAATATTTGATTTTTTAACCTATTCATACTCAAGCTTAAAGGCTTTCAGAATTCTTACTTCCTTACTCCCTGAATAGCACTTTGATGAAAAACTTCCACAATGAAGTAGCAGAAAATGGTATAGTTTTGAAAAGTTCCTCATGCTTATTTATTTCAAGTTAAATCTGCTCATACGGAAGTCATGGAGACACTCTTTGTGAACACACTTAAAGTGTTCCCTCCCATGCTACATGCATGTGTGTATGTGTGTGTGTGTGTGTGTGTGTGTGTGTGTGCATTTGTAGTTTAAAGAGAGCTTAATGGTGTAGCCTTGCATTATTTTAAGTTCATAATATAGACTACTCTGTTTTCAAACTTGTGAACTTATCTTCCTGCTTCCCTAGCTCATGATTATGTATCCTCACAAATGGATCAACCCTTTAAAGGGAATGCCTACCAAACGAGTTTTCAATTTTACAGTCAGAAGAGCTACAGCAATTCCTGAACTCCTCCAAGGCATCTTCCTATGGGTCAATGTGAATTCTATATCTTCTATCTTATGTATACATCTCCAGGGTAGCTCCAGTCCTTTTATTCCACTACTTCCTTTCTCTCAAACTTTATTTATGTTCACATTCCTTTCCTGGAAAAACTGTAACTTTTCTAAATTCCTTATTTTATGTTTTTTTTTTATTTTCACTGAAAATTCAGCTAAAAGCAGCTTATGATAACCACAATAATAAAACGTTTACTCTGTTGATGTAGAAAGTCACAAATAAATCTACCCTTTTCACATTTATTCATAATATTAGTGATAATTCTCAGCAATGTTCCACAAGAATTGCAGACAAAAGTGTGTAGGTAATGAATAAAAGTAAAAATTAAAAATCTTAAGAAACAAATTGCCAGAATTTGGTTGTACACTGATTTTTTGTGACTCAATCATGTTGTATCTACATATTGCCTCAAATTATTGACTGGGTTCATTTAGTTGACAGAATAGATTGAAAAAAAATACATAGAAAATCAATTTATTATGTGTATTAGCAAGACACAAGTAGACAATAAAATTAAAATTGCATTAAAAATTATTCAGATCTGTAACACATATGCAAACTTAGTGAACCATGCCTAACATATCCACACTGAAAGCTTCATACACAAATAAATCTCCTGCATAATGAGATAGGAAGGTGTGTACAGTTTTTCTATTTCAGCACAGCAAAGATATATATTCTCTTGAACTTCAAATAAAAGTCAATTGCTATTCTTATAAAAGAAATTCTATAGAGCCTTTTGGAAAAGGAGACAAGTATTTGGGTTTTCTTATATATAATAATTTTCATGAAAAGGCAATGCACTTGAGAAAGCTAAAATAATTTCAGCAATCAAGAAAAAATTCATAGAAGAAGCAGTCTCCCAGATTTCAAGACTTATTATGTAACAGGCTAATTAAGTCTAATTAATAGGGGCAAGAAATAAAAATAGACACACAGTTCAACGGTATAGATTAGGGACTTCACCCATAAAACTACAGGAATAACTAACATTATTTTTACAAAACTGAAAAAGTGATTCACTGAAGGAAAAATCATATTTCAAGAAAGGATTAGAGAGCAATTTGGCTTATATCTAAAATATATAAATAACTCACACAAACAGGACAACAACAACAAACCTAAGACAATGTAGTTGGTAAGGGAGCAAAAGGCACATAGAGTTATTTCATTTCGAGAGAAGAAAGCAAGTCACTTACCCTCCAAGTTGTTTACTTCATTAGGCTTTCCATGGCACCAGAGTGCCCACTCACATTGCTGAGGAGGCCTTTGTTCCTGAGTGTGTTAGTTCAAATCTATTCTCTTCCAAAAATAACTTCACATTCAGTCTTCTGAACATCCCATATCGTACTCAAGTTGAAAAGACACTTCTGAAACACCACCTATACATACATAAAAACATACATAATATATACATACATACATATGTGTGTATCCTCATGTATGCTCATGTACATGCTTGTACACACATAGATGCATATATGCATACTCATGTACATGCACACACATGAATACATATATATGTACATTCATTTACATGAACATACTCATGTACATGCATGTACACACATACATATATATATGTATACTCATGTACATGCACATATACATACATAAGTATATAAGTATACTCATGCAATACACTCATGAATCTGCACACATACATACATACATGCATACATATATATACAGTCATTCATGTGTATATATATATATAAGTATATATTTACTTATGTACATGTACACACATACATATATATGTATACTTATGTACATGAACATAGATTTATACACATGCATGCTAACATTTTTATGCTCATGTACATGCACATACACTCATGTACATGTGCACACACATGCACATACTTATGTTTTTACACACATGCACTCACACAAACACTCAAATCTTCCCAGAAGCTACATTAATAGTTAAGTGTGACAACAGGTGCAATGTGGATGAGGAGATGAACAGACACATCAATTAGGCCCTGCCTATATGTTGATACTCTCCTTAGGATAAAAAAGCAATTGGGTATTGATAGAAAAAAAACAAGTGTTTTAGAATTCATGCTAAGTTAAACAAGTCTAACAAAGTAGAATCATGTGATATCATGGCTCTATTCATAGGAAATTGAAAACATAATATGTTCTGAGAGACAGAAAGCTAATGGCTGCTACAGCCAGGATTGAGGCATAGGTAAACTACAAAGGACTCATCGTAAGGTAGGAACTAGGCATATGAGATTTTCTGGCCTATAGTGTTGTGTCTCCTCAAAAGCACATAAAAGTGTCCACTTAAAGTATGTGTACTTAACACTAGTAAGCAGTCTAAATACATACAGCTTCTTTCTTTTTTTCTCCTCTATCTCTTCTTTTTCTAAAGACATGTGACTATGCATCATGATTTTTAGTCCAAATGCTCTAAAGGCAAAGATAAATGATTCTCCTTCTTTGGATTCCAGAGCCTTCTACCACATGGCCTTATTTCCTGTCTCAGGATAACTGATTGGAACAATTGAATTTGCTTCAAGGCAAACTCTGCCCTGTCCTAGCTCTGGTTCTTTCTCCCTCAAAGAAATGAAGCAATTCCAGAAACAAGCAAAAGTCATCTGAATTTTGACTTTTGAATATTTCATCTTAACTTACCATTTTTGTGAAGCCCAGTCATCTCAGTGTTTATGAGCATCATGCTGCTATATATCACCAATGATCTATACATCACCAATGATAGTCCACGACATTTGGTTAAACTGAAAGCAATTTCCTTACTCTATTAGCGTATACCAAAAGCACCAGTTGGATGCTCCCAAAGGAAACATTTACCTGTGCATGATTGTTTTGGAGTATGTGTTCCCACTGGGCTCCCAGAGCAAATCAACTTCTTGACTTAAATATTGGGCTGTCGAGTATAGGGGCAGGGAAAGTCTCTTCCTACACCTTTCCAGGGAAGATGCAGTCAGTTGACTCGTTCTTGTCCACTTTCCTCTTCCAGCTTAGACCTCTGAATCTTCTGTTCAGTATGCGTTTGTAATGGTAGCTCAAAGTGGCATTTATATACTTCCTTGATTGCAGAGGTATGACCACTGGCAATCTCTGCAGCAGGCTGCCTCCCCACCCCCTGCCATGGGTTATGCAGTTACTTATTAATGTGGATTCGTTTTCTTCCATATTCTTGGAATAAGTTCTTTTTCAGCCTGGGTTATTATCAATCAGTATCTGTTCCAGGTGATTAAGGATAGTGAATAGGGGCTGGAGAGATGGCTAAGTGGTTAAGGGGATTTGTGCCTTCTGCAGAGGACTCACATTAAGTTCCCAGCACCCATATCAGGACTCACAACTGTATTCCACCTAAGTTATAGGGGGAATCCAGTGTCCTCTTCTAGCTTCTGTAGGCACTGAGTACATAGATGATGTTCATGTGCACATGCAGGCAAGCAACCTTACTCTTAAGATAAAAAAATAAGACCTACTCTTTGCATTTAATGCTCTGAGCCATGGAAAGCAGACAAGGAGACTAATCAGTGACCATCAAAGTCTTCTCTGTAACCAAGAAGACTGTGGGATTCAAGTCATAGCCATGATTTTTATATGAAAATTTATAAGAACTGAACCAAATACTGTCTCATCTCCAAGCCTTCATTTCTGAATAAATACAATGAGAACAATACTCTTAAAGTGAAATTGTTAATCCACGGTAAGATTTAGCTAGCAGTGTTCAGAAAGTGATGTATACAGTGTGTAATTACTGTTTATTTTTCTTATTATTACTGCTGGTGTAGTGGTGCGTTTACTGGGCAATCTGATGTCTACTGAAACTGATTGCCTGACTTAAAGAAACGCATATGTGCTCATTAATGTCTGGTTCTATCATCTATGTGATAGAGATAATAATATGATTATTACATAGTAATCAAATATAGAAGCAGAACATTTAGCAGTGGCTTCATGGCTAAGTAAACAAACAAACAAAAAATGCTTGTGGGCTCAGGCATCTGAACACTTAATTCCCAGTTAATGGTGCTGTTTGTGGAAGTTGGAGGGTTGTGATCTTGCTGAAGGAATTATGCTACAAGGGTTACTTAAGTCCGGTGGGGGTTTGGGTTTGCAGGGGAATCTTGTTGTAGCCTTGCTGAAGAAAATATGCCCCAGGGACAGGGGACAGGGACTGGGGTGTGGGAGGTTGGGGGAGGGGAGGATGACCTGGGGGGGGGGGGGGGGGCAGGGGAAGGGAAGGGAGAAGGGTTGGAGGAGAGGCAGGGTCCTGGGGTAGGGCTTTGCTGAAAGAATATGCTACTGGGACAGTGTGGGGGAGGCCTTGAGAATAAAAAAAAAAACCTTGAATCACTTCAAGTTCACTGACTTTGCCATTTCAGTTCAAGATGTTGCTCTCAGCTCCCAGACCTTCCACTGTGGCATCCATCTGCCGCTGCCTTGCTGTCCCTGTCTCCATGGACTCTAACCCTCCTGAGCCTTACATCAAAATAAACTCTTATTTTCTTAAATTGCTCTGGCCCATAGCGTTTTACCACAGCAACTGGAAAGTAAGTAATATAGTCTCTTAATAAAGTATGAATATTAGTTATTAATTTAAGTGTTAATAGTTTTAATTTTTAATGTGTGTGCATGGTTCTGTGTAGCATGTGTGGATGCTTTTGTGTGTGTGTGTGTGTGTGTGTGTGTGTGTGTGTGTGTATGTGTGTGTGTGTGTGTGTGTGTGTGTGTGTGTGTGAATTCAGGCTCATTTACGTGGGGTCAGAGGACAATTTTAAGAAGTAGTTCATCACTCTACCACAGGTTCTGAGGGGAGCTCAGGTGTCATTTTGGTGTAGTAAGTACTTTTCCCCATTGGAGTTATCTCCCTGGTCCAAACTATAATTGTATGATTGAATTTCTCCAGGTTTTTTAGCCCTCTTTCCAAAGCAAAGGAAAAATTAAACAAAATTAATCTTTCTGTTTATTATGGGTATAAAGTGATTATATTGTTCTCCTAACTGAGTTTTTTTAGGTCAGCTTAAGAAAAATTCTTAATTACACTAGGATCCTATTTCTTGTACTGAAGCCAAGAACCCACTGAGTCAGAAATACCCTAAATGCTCATTTACATGAAGAGTTTTGGGCACATTTTAACTTGAATAAATTAGAATTTTTATGGTACAGGAGTTTAGGGATCTATCCTCTCTCTCTCTCTCTCTCTCTCTCTCTCTCTCTCTCTC